>JACBWW010000014.1:69282-208494 GCA_020086605.1 Lanius collurio | reverse complement strand
AGAGAGAGAGAGAGAGAGAGAGAGAGAGAGAGAGAGAGAAGTTCTAGTGTAACCCTAGGGAAAAAAATCATTTTCACAAGTGAACAAAATTGCTTGAAATGTTAAACCACATCTTTTATTTTAAAAAAATCACACTCAGTAACTAAGAAATCATGAAAAAAAAAAAAAAAAAGAAAAGTAGGCCTTGCCTCCCAATGTTTCAGAATTAAAATTTTAACAGGTTTAATATCAAGCTCGAGCTTCAGTGAACTGATGGCTGAAGAGTGAAGCCAATCTTCTGATTGTCCTTGTCACATGAGGCTTCACTCCTTGAGTACAAACAGGTGAACAAGGAGATGGCCCCAGGGTTCTTAATTTGAGACAGAAAAGATTCTTACTGTAGAGAAACCAAAAGTAAAAGCTTAAACTGAAAACCTTTAAACTTCAGGAACACTGCCTTCCCAACAAATATTGTGTATTAACTTCACTTTTAGTTAACTTTCTTTTCAGTTACAATTTTTTATGCCTATCTTCAGTTTTAATATTTAAATAACTAATTCATAGAGCCACACAGCTGAGTGTTTCATGACAGAACCAGCAGATCTGAAAAATAATTTCCACTGTGGTAACTGTAAAAAGTTACAGCAAAAAATAAAATATAAAGGAAAAAAAAACCCCAAAACACACTCTCCACAGATACATGAAGATATTCTAAAGCCAGAATCTATGGAATGAAAAATATTCTGAATATGAAGATTTAAGACAGAAAAGGAACTCAATTTAAATTTGGGTAAAATTTAAAGAAAGTCTACAATTTTATTCATTGACTAATCAATCTAGAATTATTGATTCAAAACATCATCCTGCAATAATAATTAGTAGTAGCTTGCATCTGATGACACTATCAGAAAATCCTTAGAACAAAAAGTATCAATTTTGATGGTGTCAATTATAATAAAAAGTCACATGAAATCTAAAAACAGAAAGGTGACTGTGGGCTACAATCTGTATATGAAATAATGGGAATTGGACTTTTTTTTTTTTCCTGTGAGTGACTCTCAATCCTAAAGGTTAGGGTAACTTTTTCAATAAAATGTTGGTATGTGAAGAATTTTTGTTCTTCACATCCTCTATGTGACCACAAATCAAAGAGGTCATTAAATAATTGTAGTAATGACTGGTCTCTTGTGCACAGCAACATGAACTTACTGTTCTACATAGCCAAACTCTTCTATTAAAAAACTTAGTTGTTTTGTAAGACTGGGGTACAGGAAGGAAGCAAAAAACATGGTGTTGGCATTTTTATCCTTTATTTCAATCACTCTTTTAGGCATTTCTTTAATATTTTGTGCAAAATCTCAACTTGGGCTATGGTTTCCACAGCCTCCTAAAACTGCCCTTGTCTAATCAGCTGAACAAGTCATACAAATCCTAACATTTCAAATATAGTTTTAAAAAAAAGGTAAAGAAATAACAAAAACAAACAAACAAAAAAACCCCTCACCAATTAGAAAAACCAAACCCAAAGCCCCCAACAATAAACAAATTCTGAAGTACAGACATCTTCAGGTCCAACCTCTTATGACTGCCTGCCAAAAAACTTGCCAGTTATGCCCTAAAAACTATAAAAAAAATGTTTTTATTCTTCAGAAAATACTAGGTGACCAACATACACCACCACTATGTCAAAGTAACAAAAAAAAACCAATTCCACAGCTATTTATAACCACAATTCTAAGCAAATTTTGGATTATTTCTCTCTTCATTACTGGTATACTCTGTCAGTAGATAACTCATCTACAATCCCTAGCATTCTGGATGAACTAATTATTTCTATATTAATTTTAAAATATGGTAGATGATTTTACAAAAAAAAAAACAACAACACACTTTAGCATAAAGACAACTTGCTTTCATACACAAGGGAAGAAAAAAAATGCTATTTTGGACCTTTAAACAACCAACTGAAATGATTTATTTGCTTGATTATGCTAATGAGAGTGTTGCTCGATCACTAATTACAATCTTGTTGCTGAAACTAGGTTATAATATATTAAAATTGTTGTATTTATCCATTCTGTTGGGTAATTAGCATTAAGCACAGCAACATATTGGGGAAATAGCAACTTCAAATGCCAAGAATTGCTACCCCAGCATTGTGGACAGTCCTTTGGAGATTTCAAGTAGTACTCTGGCTGCAAATTTTGATGGGCCATTAGTTTTCATTAATGGTGGTTTGAGTATTTATGGAAGACAACTATGTACTGCACTTAGAAGCGGGCAAATTGCCTAGATATATTTCATGTATTAATGCTAATGTAATGAATGGTGTTACGGCAATTAGAAGACTGATGACTTGGAAAATTAAGGTGTATGTGTTTGAAGTTTCCTGATCTAAGCAGCCCCTTTCACTTTGCAAATAGATCCAGCAAAGTCAGAGCTCCTACCATCTGAGCCACTAGAAAAGCTTTCTGGTGTTATTTTTGAAACTTTATTTAGGATGAAACAAAAAAATCAAATGACCAATATACCATCTAATGCATGATGAAAGTAAACAGGTGCATGAATATATTTTGGTAATATTAACCTACATTTTCTGTCTAAATTGAAACACTGTAATTGTTACTTTCTGTTTTGATTGGTTGATAACATAGCTTAATGGCTACATTTATATACAGTTTTCTGTTCAAAAGATATTCATCTAATATCTGCAAGCCCATTGAAAAGCCATTACGTATATCTGATTTTGTTGTATTGCTGATTGAATTCTTTTTAATACAAATTTCAACAGAAATAGCACTTACACATAAAATCATTCACTACATGGAGTACTCTATTTTCCACCAAAAAAAGACCAAATGCACAACAAATTATAGCCTCATTACACAATCTACATTATATTCCTATTTTGTGAAGACATGAGCTGAATTTTGTGACTGTGTGTAAACTTTATTTCTGTGAGGACCTGATACAAAATCCAATGAAATGCCTCCACTAAAAGTGCTGACAGGAGCCTTCAGCACCCTTTTCTTCTCAGCTACAGACTTACAGTAACTAATCAATACTTTTCTAGCAATGCTCAGTTTCTCATTCAGAGCCATTTATCATTCAAGAAACAACACACCAGTTTGGAAACTGGTCAGATATGGCTGTGAGCTCCTCTGCAATTCAGATCCTGTAAAATACTGACTGCTCACCAAGCCAGAAATACAGTTCTCACCACAAGGGTGAATTTCCAACCACTTTCAATGACAGTCAAGGAACGATTTTCATTAAGTAACTTGGAAGGAAGGAAACGAGACTTTATGCAGAATTCCAAATACATCTTTATCATTTGAAGAATTGCAAATACATCTTTATCATTTGATCCCACTCAGGACACTGGCTACCAAGAAAACTACTAAAATCACCTGTTGAATGATATATTAAACCTTAAGACGAGTATAGGAAGTGTTTTCTCATTGTTGAAAAGAGTTTTGCTGTTCCCTAAGAAATCCAGAGATTCTCTCACATCCTGAATCTCAGAATAGTGGATATATTTGATATAAGTTTGTAAATGGTGCCAGCAGCAGGTGTTGAAATCTATGCAGGGCACAGGGTGCTGTGAATCCCATAAACTTCTAAAAGGCTAAAATAAACAGCAGAGGTGTTGGAAGAAAACAAAATGTGAAGTTAACATAGCAACAGAAGAACATTACTCTTGACCAAAAGCAAGACAATAACTAGTGGGAGGTACTAGACAAAGCATTCATGTGATTTTGACTGATAGATGAACTAAAAATGGCTGATGTTGCATACACTGACATCTCACATAGTGAATATGGATTGAAGAAAAACTGGGAAGAGTCGAAAAGCAAGTATGACTTCATAGATTTACAGCAACTTCTTTGTTATACAGAATGGCAACAGCAAAAATAATTTTTGCACACTTAAAGGCCTAGGAAAATAGTAATTTTATATATATTCAAATGCTTTACTTTCAAATGGAATATAATTTTCATCCCATCTATATCATGCTCAAAAAGATTTAGCAAATGCAGGCACCAAAAGACTTGGAATTTTACTCAGCATATTGAAAAAGAAAGATGACTGACACGTTGAGTAGAAAACCAATAAATGAAAGACCCAAAATACAGAAAGATGTGAATTATATATTGTTCCCATTTCCCTCAAGGATAAACCTGACAGTTACTTTGGCACCAACTTGTTTGCTAACATTATTTTTTATGTCTTATCATTACCTTCAATAAGCTCCCACTAAAGAATGCAATAGTAGGAAGATGTTAAACAGAGCCTGGAAAGGACTAAACAGCAGCAAACATCTGAAACAGAAATGGTAACTTCCAAATGGTTTCTAACAGCTACCCTGCAATGCTAAAATAGAGGTATTGAAAGCAATAGAAAGAATGGGGAGATTAAAGGGTTGTGCTAAAACAGAATTCTCATTGCTGGTGAAGCTCTGAACCACTACAAAAGTTGTATTGCAAAGCAACCCAAAACTTCACTGACTTCACCAGCAGTGTCTACTGAGTTCATACCACAGAACACAACCAGGGAGTGCCTAAGTGCTTCTCTTCTCCAATTTTGAAACAGTCAAAGATCACAAAACTCGAGATATCAGAACAGCACTGAGATTACCAAGGGCAGCTAAAGAAGTCTTGGTTGGGCCAAGCCTCTCCCAGTCACTTTTTTTTACAGCTCTGAAAAGTCCTCTGGAATGTGATGTGTACAGCAAAAGCCACTGGAAACTGCCAGCTCTGGGAGGTTTCTGTGCAGAAAGCTGGCCAGACAAGGGATGGAAGCATTAACTCTTGACACAGCCCGTGGGGCTCTCCTTGGGAGTGTCTGTGAGCCCAAGCTTGCCACAAGGAGACCGATGGCTGGGGAAGAAGCTTCACAGAGAAATTTTCAGAAGCAACAGCTGAGGTGCTCAAAGAGACATCCCTGGTATAAGTAAATTTATTAGATATTCAGTAATTTTTCTGGAGATCCTTTCTCCTTCAGTGCACCCAGCCTCAGCAGGGAATGGGTCCATGGCAACCAGGGCCATCTCAGGTCACATCACCCATCCCATCAACCCACTGAGGTTCCCTCCACTGTTTCCTTGATTCAGCTCCTCAGTCCGAGAAAGGTTCTAGGGATCAACTAAAGTTGTAAACGCTTGGGGGGGTTCTCCCGGCCCGTGCTGGTTGGGGTCTGAGGCGCAGACCCAAGAAGCCGTAGCAGACCCGGAGAGGTGATCCCGTGAGGAACCCTCTGCAGAGGGGATCCCGTGAGGAACCCTCTGCAGAGGGGATCCCGTGAGGAACCCTCTGCAGAGGTGATCCCGTCAGGAACCCTCTGCAGAGGGGATCCCGTCAGGAACCCTCTGCAGAGGGGATCCCGTCAGGAACCGTCTCCCAGGGGGCCGTGGCTTCTCTCAGCCCTCGGCCGGGGGTGCCTGCAGAGGTGCCTGGCTCAGCAGCCATCAGCTCTCAGGGATTCAGCAGTGATTTCAGCTCTGCTCTGCAAGGCAAACCCCCAGGGCCAGGCCCGGACAGAGAGAGGAGAGGCCCTGCTGGTGGTGCCACAGAAGGAGCTTTGTTCTTCCATCTCCCACAAAGGGGTGACCAGAGACGGATCCTCCCCGACTCGGGGCAGAGGGGTCTCTTTTATGGGGTACAGAGGTGGGTGTGAAAGGGTGAGAAACCAATGGGTATTAGGGTATTTTACATAGAGTTTCCTAGAGGATCAGGGGTCTGTCTTTTCTCGCCGTAACCAAAGGCTCGCTGTTTCCCCAAGAGGGGCCTGGAGGGACATTGTGCAACCTCCTTATCTCCAGGCCTCCCTGCCAGGGCAGGGGGCTGTCAGACCCCACATCTGGAGATGCTGCAGTTCCCTTTATCTAAACAAGGGCTTCCTGCCAGGACAGGGGCTTGTCAGACCCTACATTCAACAAGTCACCAACTGCAGGACCTGATGACACAACGGTGCAAAGGGAGGCTCAAACCACTAAATTCTCTCTCCTCTTTCTGCCTCAGTGGAAACATAACCCAGCAATATGACAAGATCATAAACCAAAGTATTCCAACAAAGAAAGTAATCTGACCGAGATTTTACCTGGGGAGATGCAAATGCAAAAGACAGAGTAATACAAAAGAAAGCTGAAGATGACAAGACTCCAGCACCAAGTGGAACTTAAATCCTACAAATCAGTTAAGGGTTTGGGCACAGGTATCATCTCTGTCTTTTCAGTCCCTGATGAATTCAAATAATTTAAAAAAAGATAGCTCAGTATATTCAGAGTGGAGAAACATTCCATTCACATTGTTTTATTGTGTTTACTGAGTTTTTAGATAAAAGCAGTCAAGAAAATTTAGGAATAGGAACAAAAATTATGCAATAAACATTGCAATTACTGTGATTCACCTGCTAAAACCTCCTATTAAATTTGTAGGCAAACAGACCAGCAGGGGTGGTAAATTTTCACACACTCATGCTGAATCCTACACTAGAACAAATTAGTCATTTCCTTTATTTATATATTATTAGTTATGACCATTTATCAGTTAGAGATCTCTTATCTTACTTGATATGGCATCGGATTTTCTGTTCTGACCCAATTTACATGCACAAAAGCCTGCTTATAAGAAGCTGATGTACAGACACTTGCTCTTTAGGAAAACAAATGGCATTTATGTTACCACAGTATCTTCCACAGTATGAAAACTTATGGGAGAAATGAAGGCAGAAACTTTTCATGCTTTTCAACCTGCACATACAACACTGTTGATAAAACTGCATGTGCCTGTACTCTTCTCCAGCAGATTGTTAAATGGAATCTCAATGCAATATCAAGCCACAGTTTAGCACAACTAAGACTCCAAAACCCCAAAGCCCCCAAAGCAAAACAAACAAACCTCCAGACTCTTTGTGAGTTTTGTTCATCATTTCTGAGTAGGAAGAATTGTCATCACCCATAAAAACAAAGCATCCTAAACTATGAATATTAGAGGTACATATGTTTAAAACCTATACAGCAGATATTCTTCCATCTCCAGATGTGCAAAAATTCAACTACTTTCATGTGCTCTTCTTTCCATGGTAGCTATAAACTCTTTATTGCCTGTCCCAGAGGGATCACCACTGTTGTTGCCTCTGTGAATCACAGATGAGGACCTGACACCACCACCAACTCAGTGACAGTATGAACACTCTTCACACCCCCTGTTAAAGGCTTCCAACAGCTCCCCAGAGCAAAGGTCACTTATTCTATATATTTCTAGTCACAATCCAATCAATAAAAGACAATTTGTCCAAATTAACATTCATGATTCCTTCTGACACCAAATCTGCTTGTGTTTATGAATGCACATAGAAAAGCATCCTATTTCCAACAGATACTGACAGCATTTAGAGTTCAGTATTGGCCAAATATGTGTACAATAAATCTAATTTAGTAATTATCAGTTTAAATATGACATAATTTACACTATGTGCATAAAACTCATTAAATTTTATCTAATTTTCCCTAGCACATGATCTAGATGTACATAATTACTATAAAATTAATCAACCAATCAAATAAATACTTCATAAAAAGATTGGCAGTTGATGAACCACTTGTCCCAACAAAAGTCTCTTTATCAACTGAACTTTTTTTAACATCCAGGATAAATGGAAGTAATTTTTAAGTGAACCAGAATAGAGGTCAGCAATTTGTAGGAAATATGGATAGTTCTAAAATCATCTCTAGAACAGCAGAAGCATAAACATAAATTCTGAGTCAGACTGGAATTTCTCACTGCACTATGTCCCAGCCACAGCAAGGGCCAAGAGCTGAAGGTGTACATGAGAAGCCAATTTGAAGCAATATTTTTATAATATTCAGTGATCAGCAATTAGCTGATTTTTTTAAGGAATTTTTCCTTATGCTACTTTTTTTATTTTTATTTTTCTGATTGTTCTGTTTTTGAACATAAAAACCAGAATTTTTTTTTTTTCAACCAGTTTAATGCGTGAAATACGAGCAGACATCTGGAAATCCAAATCCTCAATCATCAACTCCTAAGCCAAAGAAGTCTCCACAAAATGCCAGCCAATCCAACAAACTAGGAATATTCTGAACTAAGTAGAAGAATTGGGCAGAGCAAACAAATCATAGATAATTCCGTGTAATAAAGAGAATAACACAGCTCCTTCTTCCAACATGCTTTACATGTGACTATAGTAAATAAAAGCCATCAATTTGTCACCTTCATTCCATATACATATATATGCACGACTGTATTCAGAAATATACCCGTAATAGAGATTGAAAACTGTACAAATAAATATAAAGAGCTTTTCACAGCCAACACAGTCTCACTCATGAATGTACCATATGTATTATTTACATAAAAACAATAATAGCTTCCCTAAGCCTTTTATATTTCATTATTAATTAGCTTTGAATAATTAAAAAAAGTTATTATCGCTGGACTTACCCATAATGGTTAAAGCTGTGGCTTTTGTTAAGTCTTCTTTCATTGATTCAATTATTTCAAGATTACCACCATCTAAATTGCATCTATTTATGGTTCCATTTCCTGAACTGATCCAGTAAAGCTTGTTCTCCCCATAATCTATCGATAAACCTGTAATTAATGCATGCAACTTTAACTGTGGCTTTAACAGAGGATACACATTTATTGTTAACCTGTTTTCATTATGAAAGTGCATTTAAGAAATATATACACACACACAATTATGTTATCTATTCACTCATCTACTTACACTTCAAAAAAAAAAAGTGAGAAAATGAAACTTGGTAATTTACATTGAAAAAATCCATGCTTTTAGAAAGATTTGTGCCTTTTATTTCTTTCAGCAGCTACAGAAATCAGTGACTGACTGATAAAAGAGCATTATCTGGCAATGAAGAATTACTTGAATAAGCTGAGGTCCTAAGCAAGGTCATTATCAACTTGTAAATGCAAACCAGAAGCCATCATTTATATTCTAAAATTATGAATACACAGAGACTTAGTAAACAAGGTACTTTTTGTGATTCAGAACTATAAAAAGTCTGTTCTCTCCCTGCTTAGGATGCTGCAATATCAAAATCTAATCCAAACTCCTAATAAATGTATAGTATTACTTTTCATTTTGCTTCACAGTGAGCTGACCTCATAATCAGTTCTTGGGAATGAGAAGAAAAAAATTGTCAAAAAAAGGATTCTTGCAAAATAAGATACTGAATGAATAAAGTATATAGTTTCCTGAAAGATCAAAGAACCAGGAGATGATGTATTTCAGACTACTATAACCCTTTAAAAATGTTCAAGAAGTGGTAGCAGATTTTCCACAGTGAAATACTCTTGGTGTGGTAACAACACAGGCTGGAACAATTTGCTTTGGTGTTCCAGCTTTCCCAGAACTCACATTAAGGACCCAGCAGCAAGTTGCCAAAAAACACTGTATTTCACTGGCTCAACCTGTAGATATTGTACTGTGGTCTTCTTTATCCTGTACACTGCTTCCCCATGGAAAGCTATTTTGGAACCCCGACAGGAGGAAGCAGAGCCATGGGCTGTGGCTTTTACAGCTGCCATCGTGTCAATGCTTCCTTGTGTGTGTTGGACATGGCAGAGGAGAGGGGTCTGCTCTCTGAGCTTCTGAAAAACAGCTTTCCAGTGCCTTTGCAGGTACTGATGTCTTTCCTCCCTGTCTGTAAGTGCTTCACCCAGGAGGAAACAGCACATGCTGGAGAGAGGAACCGGAGGTGTGCCTGAAGCAGGGACTCGTCTCTGCACGCACATCCTCGTGTTTGCACACCCAGCACCCCCCAAGCACAGAGCACCACGGCCCTGCAGACAAGCAGCACCTGCAGTGCTTAGCCCAGCACAGGGAACTGCCCTGGGAATGTCAGGGTGGGTCAGAAGGGAATACACCTGCATGAAGGAATCCCTGCTCCAAGATGGATGGCATTTGGTATTCGCTGCACCTCCCAACCCTGAGCAGCTGCCCACAGATTGCACCCAGATGGGATCTGTTCATGGGGCTCCTGCCAATACAAGCCAGGCAGCAATTACAGCTCTGTCTTGTCTGGTTTGATACTTCAGATATCCCACTGGTGTTTCTACATCCAGGTATTCCAAATACACAGCAGCAACTGCCACGACAAACATTCCTATGTCCTTCTACACAGACCAACCATGCTATTCTTCCCCAAATATTTTCCACCCATAACCAACCTTTGCAAAACCACATTATTTCCAGCGTGGGCAGAGCACGTTTATTAAGATTTTTGAGTTTTTTTCAGGAATGTTCCTGTTTTACTAATGAAAAGGAGTGGTTTATTAGCCATAAGCATCACAGATATTCATGATGGGTTCTAGTGTGGGTAACTGGCTTAAACCTTATAGCCCACCTGCCAAGTGAAGCTGAGCATGAGGATTGCACAGGATCAGCCTTGTGGCATTCAAATGAGCCAGTGATTTGCCCAAAGTATAAAATTAAGCATTAATTCTGAATTCCTAAGAAAACAGTTTAGTGGTACTCCTCTGACCAGTTCTTTTATCAACCAATACATGTGTCAGCATTGGAGACTTTTAGAACTGCAGAATGGACCAGCAAGCCAAAGCTAGTGGGCACTAGCCAAGATAAAAATAAAAGACACCAACTGTCATTCTAACAGTATCCACTCCCAAAATTTGCAAACTACAAATACTCTTGGTGATAGAAAATATTGTAATTCAAAAATTGTATCTGTCTTTCAATAGAACTCAATCAGGGAAAAAAAAAAAAATCCATCAGCTTATTTCAGGTCACAGACTGGAAAACTCCCTTGTTTTTCAAATTCTGAAATTATGCATCAAGATAACCCCTTGTTTTTCAAATTCTGAAATTCTGCATCAAGATAACTAAACAACCCATCAATTACCAGGTAATCCCATTTTAATAAGCCAGATTGTCTTTTTCAGCAGTCTACCTGAGAACTCCCCAAATATTCAAAACAAGCACTACATGAAGTAGAGTTTCACTTATGGACAAAGACAGCTTTCCCAGTTTGAAATTAAATATTAAAGTTTTAAGACTGCTACTTTCTGGCTCTTTAGAAGGGTTTTCTTGTTCTTAGCATGGGACTGTCATACTAATGGTAAAAAATAATTGAAACCATTGAATATACTTCAATTCAGAGTCTGATATTGGAAACCCTAAGCATTACAGTTTAGGACCTTGTGACCTGTGTTTACAACATATTCAGTACAAAACGTTGCACACAACCTCCCTCTTTAATATTGTTCTAATATTATTAAAAGTGTTTGTTGTTCACCTTAAAATTAGTGAGTTCGCCACTCTTTCTTCTCCGGATAAAAAGGTAACTGTCTCTTCAAGTGGTTAGACTGATAATCATATCAACAGTAACACAGTTATCAAGTAATTTATAAAAAATTCACTGAATTTAGGGTGTAAAATGCATGTCATGTTACTCTCATGTCAAATTTATTGAATTCTTTAAATCATTTTCATTTCTGTTTGCTTAATGCATTCAGTTATAAAAAAATAAATGCTTTAAATAGAATCACTTTATTGATGGGCCATTAATAAGGATGCAACGATTGACATAAACACTTAAACTCCCTAAAAAATGAAATTTTTTTTGAAAGAGACTTGAACAAAACAAAAAAATCCCCATAGAAAGAGCTTTTTTTTTTAAAGTGCCATAATTTATCATCAACTATATGAATTTCAAAATACTAAACCTGAGGCTAAGTCATGATATGAAATGAATGCTTCAACTGTTGCTTTTTTCTCTGTGTGAAAAGTTAAGGGCCAATTCATCTTTTGCTCATGCAGCTGAGATTTGGGGAGGAAGGATCCACATATGCAGTCAAAGCATCCTCTCACATATATCCACAAGGTAGTAAAACCCTGACCTCCACATTTTTTTAACCATGGTACAAAGATTGAGAAATACAGATGGGTTCTCCTTCAGCCTACTGTAATCCTAGGAGTTAATAATCCTCCACTAATTCTACAGTGGATTTCAGTTAGAATGGGCCAAAAATATCCTAAATTGTGAAACACAACAGTAACCCATGAGTGTTGTTCATGTCTTTATGCCTGTTCTTATAGCTGCAGATGAAAAACATGATTGTACACTTAAAAATCAGTTCAAGACAATGCCCACAATAATTCACTATCAATTAAAAAGGAAACAGCAA
Organism: Lanius collurio; assembly: GCA_020086605.1. Taxonomy (NCBI): domain Eukaryota; kingdom Metazoa; phylum Chordata; class Aves; order Passeriformes; family Laniidae; genus Lanius; species Lanius collurio. The sequence continues at coordinate 196,327 of JACBWW010000014.1, read as the reverse complement.
AAAAAGTTGTTTACCAACAGGGTCTTTTTGATTCTGAAAGAGTATTTTGCTGTTGCTGCCGTCCATGTTTGCCATGTTGATTGTGTTACCATCCGTCCAGTACAGCTTACTGAAGAGAATTAACATATTTACAATATTGGTTTGTGTGCACAGTGTTTTTAATGAGTCAGTAGTGAAAGCATCCATCAGTTTAGGAGACAAAATGCACAACTAACAGTTACATGACTTAATCAGCAGCTTTCTAAGGAAAGTATTCAGTTAAGATATATCCAGTAAAATCTTTAAAAACCATGCTTTTAAGTTTGAAAGAAAACAGAATGGCCAAACTCAAAATATGAATGAAGAACCACCTTCTGATGAGCTTTACTGCATTTTATTTATTACAGCCATGAACACCTTACCCCTTTACTGGGTGAACTGCAAGACACTGTGGTTTATCAATTCCATGGATGATTGAGGTTTTCAAGGAACCATCCAAGTGTGCCACGTTAATTTGTGTTTCATCAAATTCTGAGCTAATCCAATATAAATTACGTGATATCCAATCCACTGCAAGACCTCTGATACTCTGAGTATCTGCAAAAAGGGAAAGCAGTTATTTTGGTTTTCTTTCTGGATTATTGTCAGTGTCAGAGAAGAAAAAGAATAATCTATTCTACAGTTTGTTAACAATACTGTGCAATATTCTATTCAGATGGATTTGTTAACTAGTTGCCAAGAATTAATAATCTTTATTTTTCTTCCTGGGCCTGATACACTTACAATAAGAACATGAAAATCACACTGAATACTCACAGCACAAAACCTATTGTCCAAAAATAATAACCAGAGACGCTGAACTTCTGTATTGTATTTTTCTACTTCAGAAAGCTTTTATTGTTTAGGCTTCTAAAACAATGCTATGCTGAAATTTAAAAGCCTCCTTCCTTCCTCAGCTCCATGAAGGCCCAGTACAGAGGATCTGAATTTAAACCACTGGTCTATAGAAACAGCTCTGTAGCTCATAAATACTTGTGTCACTGGAGAAGTTTACTGGTTTTCCTCTTGAAGGCTTTGAAGACTCAGAGTTACTCCCCTCCATTCTTGGTCATGGCAAAACATCTGTCAGCCAATGGGAAGCACTGAAAGAATTCTTCATTTTGCACTGCTGGTGCACATAGCTTTTACTTTTCCTACTAAGTTGTTATCAAAAGCCACGACTTTTCTCACTTTCACCCTTCTGATTCTCTCCCCCAACCCACTGTGGGGAGTTAATGAGCAGCTGTGGGGGGCTGAGGATTAACCTACAGCACCATTATTACCTGAGGCAGCAAGATAAGAATATGATACAACTGATTTGGTAACTTGATGGTCTTTCTTAGCAAGCTATTTAAAGAAATGTCAATTTGTGTTAATATCTGCCTGAAATACTGGGTGTAAAGTCACTGCTCCACCTCTAGATACCAACATGCTCCTCTGCCCTGAGACAGAACCAGTTCATATTGGCTGGAATCTCTGTCGAGGAGGAAGCAGGCCAAGGGTGATTTAATGATTTCATTATAGTTCATTGTTTATACACATCCTCTGTCAACTTAACATGGTAATTTCCACTGACAGGATTATTGTCCTTGACAAACTGACATGGATGTGGCTGTGGACTGGTTTGCATGGCCATAAGGTTGAGCAGTGATTGGGCATTAGGAAGTTTGCCAACCTCACAGAATGCAACAAAGGACACCAAATACACAGTCCTTGACCCATTTTAAATAGATCCCTTGCCCTTCTGGGTTTTTTTGGTAGAAAATAAGCATTTCATACTCTTAAAAAGATTAAAGTATGAGTTGGCATCTTTGTGACACCGGCAGAACACTCCACCCAACAAGAATCCCACCAGCACGTGCTTACAAATCTTCTTATGCTCTTATAAGTATAAAAGTATAACTGTAAGCAAATAAGATAATTTACACATAATAAGTAGTCTTTACAATGTTTTGATGTGCCAAACCATTGTTATTTTCTCAAACCTTTATATAATGTTATATCTAGAACAAAAATAAAACCAAAAAGAACCCACCGAAACACCAAATACAAAAAACTCCACCACAGAAGAATAATAAAAGGAATATGAAAGATTTCTGACACTCACATATAGTATATTTCTTTTGGTTTCATTAAGTTCCTTGACAAGTTCAGTGATTTTTCTCTAATAAACAATGTTTTTATTCTACTACTATTGGAAAAAAAGCAAGAAACAAGTCCCTTTGTTGGGCACCTGAATACCTGGAGTAATATCTCTCTACGAGGCATTCAAAGCCTTGTTCTCATTATTGGGGCCAAAAAACGTATCTAATTGTTCATAAAGTTATCCCTGAAATAGCAAGGGAAAACAAAAAAAATAGCCACAGAAAATAAATGAATTCACAGTCTATACAGCCAAATGGGGGTATTGCCATATTTGTCCAAACATCTCCCAAAATGTGCTAACACAGAATTAATTTCTCCTGAAGTGACACAAGGGGCAGAAGTTGAACTAATTATTTTCCAAAGTCCCCAGATGATCAACTATATGGGTTATTTGTTCTCCGAGTCAGAAAAGGACTGGCCTCACACAAATGAGCTCTTCCTTTTCTCTTCTTCCCCACCAAACATTCATTTAACTGTTGGAGAACCAGAGTTAGCAAAAATTTGCTTCCACAGAATCAGGTTTTTTACTATTTTCAAGCAGGTAGGTACATTACAAAGGAGAACAAAACTTGCAGCTGGGAGAGGAACTGCCAGTGGTTGGAAATAAGAAACAAAAGTTACCAAAGACAACAAATGGTTTTCACTTCAATACCAGAGCTACCGAAATAGCGTTGAAGCAATCAGATGTAGATTTTATATTCATTAAGTTTCTGTACTTATGTACATACTCTGCATAAGAAAAACCAAACCAAAACAAAAAAAGAAAAACAAAACAAATAAAAAACAAAAAACCACCAAACCACATTACAATCACCAAAATTACCAAACTGCCACATTGTGTTTTCACAAATGGTACCAAAGCTGAAAGATCTACATGGATTGGAAAGAAAAAAAATAACCCTGATAGAGCCAATTTCATCACTAGGAAAACATAGGTAGCCAAAAGACATAGAAATTCTTCAATGCAAAGCTATGGCAGGACACTGTGCCTCTGCTGCTTTTTATCTTTATTCTTTCTATCTTCTCCTGAAGACATCATTTTCCTTTTTTACCACACATTTCAATCTTGTACAAAATCAATGTCAAATTACATCCCAATTTGTTCACATAGAATTGAACTATGAATCCTAAAGAGAAATCTGCTTGTTTATTGTTTATCTCAATTATCCAACACCAGTGCAAGGTACTCACGTGAAGAAATTGCACACTCCTGTTTTAGCATGCTCAGATCACACCTTTACCAGAAATTATCTTTACTTTAATGCTATATTTACCTCTTGAAATAATGGTTTCCAAGCCAGTCCCATTAATGAAGGCACGTTTGATGGTCTGTGTTTTCACATCAGTCCAGTATAAACGTTCCTCAACAGCATCAAAATCTATGACTGTCACATCATCAATGTCAGGAACAGTGAAGGCTGTAATGAAGTTGAAATATGGATTCTCTATGTCCACCCCTCTGATTTCTGAACGTCTTGCATAAAGAAGAAACTTCTTTCTTTCTGTTGGAAAAAGGGAAGACATCATTCCTCATCCTCCTCACAACATCTCTAACAGCAATCCAAGTCATTCACTTGAGATCATTTCACAAAGGTGTCAATGATGTTCCTATGAGGGACTGAACATCTCCAGAAAACCTGCAGCCGAGTAACACTTGAAAAATAATGTTACAGAGCTTTAAAAATCACAGGAAAACATAAGAATTCTGGATGCTGGACATTGTTCCCACACCACTAATCAAGATGGTCTTATTGGTATACAAGAAAATAATGTTTAAGATGTTAGTTTAAAAAATTTACCATCCTTCCCACCCAAACAAATCCTGTTTCACCTGCACATTGTGACAGATATTAACACTGGGTATCTCAGGGTAACAGACTCACTGCAAAAGGCAAGTTCTGCCAACAGCAAGTGTGTGTGTAAGCAGTGAAAGGCAAACAGCTGGGAAAAATGGGCAAGTTGGTGCTTCTAATTTACACCTCCACTAGTGAAAAAGGATGATACATTAAAGGCAAAGTAGAGTTGTCTTTTTAATCTCAGAAGTCTGAGTGATTGGAGCAAATGCCTGCAAACAAACAGGAAAACTTTTTTCCCTGTAATATCTTTGACATGAAAAATATTATCTTTTTTATTTCCTGAATATTATTAATCAGAATTGAAAAGAATAATTTAGTACGAGGTTTTATAGATAATACACACAATTATTTGACATTTCAAGGGGTTTTAGAGCTTAAAAGTGTGTATTGCAGGTTTTTATAAAACTCCCTCTGCAAGGATGCACTTCTAATATTTACCCTTTGTTTTTTAATCCTTGAAAATGTAACTAAGACAACTCCAGAGCAGGTAGAGATTTAAGCTATTAAGCATCTTTTTGTTATTCAACTTACCTGACTCAGAACGTAGGGATGATACACGTTTCAGTATAAATCTTTCTGTTTTGCAGAGATAAATTTTATGAACACATCACACACAGCAGCAGCATAAAGAAACGGCTGTGGCAGCAAATATCAAAGTACCACAGACCTCAACTATTAAAATAGGTCATTGATTCTCAAAAAGTAGATGCTCCTTTAAAATACACCATTAAAAAGCACTGCAGAGATTTTTTTTTTAAGATTAATTTGTCTATTGATTCTAAAAATCAATGCAATTGCCAGGCTGTGGGAGAAAAACTTACCATAACATGTTTTTTTGTCTGAAGACAGTTTCATCAGGTGTGGGCAGGCACAGGCAGCACTTCTGTTGTGATTGATCAGACACATGTGAGAGCAGGGGCCTCTGCCCTCGTTAGCAGCACACGGGTTGGAAGCTAAACCAGAATAATTGAAAACCACAATAAGTAAAAACACTTTTTAAAATTAAGGTTTGTCAAACAGTTGTGAGAAGGTAAAAAATCTATCTGAAGATAAACCCAGTTTCAGTCATTAAGTGAGATTGTGCTCTGATTCTTTTTTTGTAGGCTAATATTCAACTCTAGCCCCAGAAAATACATATATTTTCCTTTTATTAATACAGAAAAAAATTATATTTGTAACCTTAGGAACCCACTGGATATAACTTCCTAGGGAGATATTAATTTTGCAGCCTATTCATAAGACTTAAATGTATAGAATTTTACACTCCTAATCAAAACAGATGGGATTTAAAAAAAATGCCAATAGGATGAGGACCTGAAAAACAGATTTAATGGTGTGAAAGCAATAGTCAAATCTTAGATTATGAGATGAACTATGGTAAACTCAATGTTTGCTCTCAATTTGATATCCTCACTAGACTATTAGTAGGAAATCTAACACACAATAATAATTAAAAAGGGGAAAAAAGCAAACCAAAACCAAAAAAACCCCAAACAAAACAAAAACAAATGAATAAAAACCCCCCAAAAACAACAGCAAAATATTTCTACTTTTCTCAAAGAAAACCTCTCCTAAGTGTAGGTTTTCACAAAGACCTTCCTACAGTTCACTGATTGAATAAGATGTGCTAAAATTGCTTTAAAGAGCAGGAAGAAAGCTGACCAGAGAAGACCCCTTAATCTTACAAAACCTGGAAATCATTCTTATTATCTTCATTCCTTCTTACAAACCCCAAAGCTCCAGAGCACAGCTGAAGAGGCATTGCAAGCATAAACAGAAAGTAATGTTGACTTTTCCTTTTGTTAAGAAACTCCCTTTGAAAATTAACATTGATGGAAAGGGAAGTGGGAGTGACTGACTCAAAGACAAACTTATAATTAACAAAACCAATTAGTGTAGAATATATTCCTCTAACATTGTGCTAGGCTGCAGTAGGAGTAATTAGATTACCAGAGCCATCTAATGCATGAATTTCCTCACAAAAGAAATTTAGCTCAAACTCAAGCATTAAAATTTGAAGACAAACTCAAAGTTTGCTTCATTGAACCATTCTTTTTTTCACCAGCACATCCATGGTTCCTTACATTTTTCCAGCAATTCCTAGATCCTTTAACTAATTACTTGTGTAGCCAAAACTTTAGGAAGAATGAAGCTTTCAAAATCTTGGAAAAACAGGTTAATTATAATTGTAGCCATCGTTCTAGCAGATAAAATCACAGGCTTTTACTGTTTTCTATAAAGTCATCCCATTTTCTCTTTTTAAGCACTGGCAGCCACTCAACCTTTCCCAGAAACTACAACCAAGGAATGTTTATTTAACATCACTTGTCTTGTATCTATAATAACACTGTCAGAAAATCCAGGGTGATCTCTTGCAATAAGTTCACAGCTTCATGGGGAAGAAAAAAATATGTGAAGTAGAAGAAAAAACACTGAATTTAACAAGACTTAGGGAGCCTGTCCAGATATTTACTAATAGTGCATTAATAATTGTAAGTCATCTATCCCTCTGAACTGCACATCTGAAGGGAAACACAACTCAGACTTTTGGAAATATTTTGAAGGAGATCACTGAATCATTTCTGTTGTAAGAGATGTCAGGAGACCAGCTAGAGATTCAACCTCCTGCAAGTTTTAGCATTTTTTCCACAGGTGTTGTGAGATTGTAAAAATTTGGTTGTTCTCTAGCATTTCCTTCCATTTATTTACCAATACAAAGCAGTAATTTCTGTGGAATTTCAACCTCTCTGTATGCATACAACATCTGTGACAAGGATTTACTTTGGATTAAGAATAATAATCCCTGTCTTGTCTTTCTATGCAAGAAGTGTGTTCTGATCTTCTCAACCAAAGTTTCTGTTTGAGCATGGAATTTAAACAGAAGAACAGATAGAAGAAAAAAGTAAAAGGCATTCTGGTTAGTGATAATTTTAAAAAGAGTGCTGTGGTTTAAGTGTGCTCCAAGCACCCAAGAGAAGTCATTCCAATGCTTGTACTGTTCACAAGTCCCTCTATATCACACAGAACACAAAACTGGTAGAAGAAAAGTGTTATAAAGCAGATATGTTTGTTTCCACATGAATGCACAACTCTAGGAACAAAGTACCACAACCTAAACCTTACTTCTAGCAGCACATATTTATATATTCCTTTCTTATTCATACTGCATTCAGTGAATAACTGCTAAGCCTGCTCTTTATTTCCTAATAAAAACTAATTCTCCTGAAGGCATGTTGTTATTGCTCTGACTCTGTAAAATTTGGCTTTTTTTCTTTTATTTCCTTATGTTCATTCTAACTCTTCTATTTCTATTGTGAATGACCTCATATGCATTTGTTACTCACCTTTTCCATGCCATTTTTGATTTCACAGACTGCCACCACACAGAAGGCTGCCTATAACAGGCATTTCAAGCAGCATCAGCCAACCTGTCCTCAGACCAAAACATTTCACATGCTCTTGATCAGCCTGTCAAGCTTTCTTGATGTGCTGTATATGATCTGTATACAGTATTCAAGCTGTGGGAATTATATGGATTTATCCAGCATCACACACACACTTCACTACCTGGGTTGCTTTTTTCCTTTCCTGATCATTTCCACCAATTTGTTTTCCTTTTGATCACAGTAAGTCTCAGAACTGGCATTTTCCACTACTGGACACCCTTTTTCATTATTTAATTGATTTTCACTGCTGATTATTTGCCAATCTATTTCTCTCTCAGTGCTGTGCACAGACATACACACATCACTGTCATAGCCTTTCTTCTGGACTGCTCTCCAAAACTTCATTTAAAAAAAATGCTTATTTTTCTTGACCAGTAACAATTAAAATAACCCCCTCCAGACATCCCATCACCAGCTGACAAATGAACTCTTACTCTGACAACCTCTCAATATGCTTTTCCTATGGCCAACTTATCCCCTGCATTAACTTCAGATCAAACTTGTCCCTTCGTGGCACCAGATCTCAGAGAGACAAAGTTTGATCATGTTCAGATTCTGCCTACACCTCCAAATATCTGCACTATTGTCACATCAAAAGGTCCTTTCAAATTGCTGACAGTCAATTCCCACCCATATCTAAACCCAGTTACAGATCTAATCCTCTGCTCATCGTCAGTACTTCCAACAGAATTGCTTTTCCTAAGGCCAAAGCAGTCAGCCAAGCTAAGTCTTCAAATTACCTGATTATATCTGATTATTTTAGCACTTCTCTTTGAAATTTGCAGGTTAGGATTGATCAGATGGGTAAGTGCTAAAGTAAATATTTTCCCTAATCATGCCATTTCAGTTTTTAATGATTATTTCAAAAATTAGTATAAAAATTTACATATTCACCATGAAACTAAACAAGAATATTCTTAGAAAAAAATTCACACAATTCTTGATGAAGCTCAGAAAAATATTTTTTAGTATATATAATAAAGATGTAAGTAAAATTGTAATATATCTTTTAGTACATATATTTTGCATGACTTATAATACATATACCATACTTTCTGCTAGTTTTGAAGTAAAAAGAACAAATACAAGGTTGAGATAAAATCTCAAACTAATAAAAGTTTTTACATTGCCCCATCTTAAGAATTTCTGTAAGAATTTTTTTATATAAAACAGCTGTCAATCTGCACCTCAACAGAATATTGTAACAAAACTGTGCTGTGAAGTTAAATGTTCTGCATTTTTTAATTACAAAACAGCCCGATGGCACCAATATACTTTATATGCAACAGTTATTGTACTGTTTGTCCTGGTCTTTAAATAAAAAATTAATCTGCAGAAATAAATATAATGTCAAAGCCATGACTAGTTTTTAATTTTAATTCAAATTAATACCCTGGAGAACTGCAAAGAAAAAAAAAATTAAGAAAAAAAGTGAATGTGTGAGGAATTCACAGCTTTGTAAGTGTTTTCAAGCTGTAATCCTCAGATGCTCTATATTTACCCCTCTTACCACTAACCTCAGATGGACACTGGTACAACTTTTCTCCTGACTAAAATGGACCTTGTTCTTTGCACCAAAGAGATTTTTAAAATACAATGGTAGTTGAAAAAAAATTTTAAATCTTTGCAGAAATGCTGTGCTTGCCATGCTAACAGTGCTCCTGACAAACAGTTTGATTCTGGGAAGATCAGTGGGCCTCGAGCTCATATTCCTGAGAATATTCTGCATTAGGGGAGAAGCCTTCCACAACCCCTGTGGTTTACTGAAGGCTGAACTTACCCTCCATACAAATCTCTCACTCTAACTGCACTACCTTAAATTAGCATCTGGCCTAGATTGACTCAAAAACTGTGCCTTTAGGCTACAGGAATTTATCCAGCTCTGCTCTACTTCATTTCAATCAAAATAACTTGCTTGATATACATTAAAAGCTAATAAACTTTCACCATCATAGGTGACCCAGATGTAGATCTGTGGAAATGAAACTCCAAAATGTTCCTCCTTCAGTGCTCTATTCAAATTGACACCTTGAGGGGTGAGTCTACTGTTAATTTTATTTTGGCATTCTAAACCTGCACACTATCTTGCTCATTTATTGCAAAATAACTACAAATTCAAAGGAAAAATTAAGAAGTCATCAGGAAGTATCATAATTTCTTTAGCTCAAATAAAAAGGGACAGGAGATTTGGAGACAGAAATTGATTCTGCTAGAAGACAATAGAGCAAACCTACAAGGCCAATAATAAATCAGAATCCAGTGTTTGCAACATCATAAAAGCTGCAATTACACAACCTGATACTTGAACTTCTTGATTTTAACAAAAAACAACTGAAGACTCTTCTCCAGCTTTTAGTTGCTGGAGGCCAAGATATCTGGGACTATGGAATACTGACTGATGTCTCCCTAGGCTACAAAATCCCTCCAAAGATGCTGCCTGGCCCCAGTCCAAACAGAAGAGAGCTGCTCTTTTTCTGACAGCAAGAAAAGGCAAATAGCAACTCTTCTGCTACTCTAGAAACACCAGATATGGAACACAGTTCCTCAAATCCCAGAGTTCAGGAGCTGACCAATTAAAATAAAACTGACAAAAAGCTTTAAGCAAGAAAAACCCACCCAAAATGCTGAAACAAAACAAAATCAAACAAACATAGAATATTAGAAAGGTGTTTGCAGAGATATGAATTTACTGCACCTCTATTTTACCTGCCTGGGCATGCATCTTATCACAAGTAGAAGTCAGACAGCTTTTTACTCTATTGTCCTGTTCCAAAAAGTAAATTCTGAAGAGTAAGGGAAATAAGTGGCTTATTTCAGAAAGTGATGAAGTCCAAGAGACTTGACATGCACTGAAAACCAGTAACATTCAATATACATTCATTATTATTTTAAAATAAAACCATCAGGGAAATGTATGCTGACAATATATGTCCCATATTGAGAGGTCACAGCTGCCACCATGACTGGACACACTAACAATGAGTGGGTACCCACTGCTTTTCCTTCTTTCCATGTGCTATTAGGGAACATTCTTCAAATCCTTTGCCTTCTAACATGCAGGGAGATTTTTACTTGTTGCTACTCATTTAGAGCTTTAGCCATAGCTTTCTGTCTCTAACTAATGCAGGACTTGGTTCCAATACATTTACACAGCCATCCAAAGTTGTCAGGATTTGATATTTTCAAATCAAGATTGCTCAGGGCCTACTAACATAAAAGTGGCTTACTGAGCACCACAGAGCCTGGATGAGAAGAAAAACAAAATGTCATTTCTCAGTATTAAAACTAAAACAAGCAACAGTAAGTATAAATGAAATAAATTAAAAAGCAGTTTCTATTAACATCAAATTCCTGCCAGGAAAGTTAAAATTTATCCAGCTAACATGGAACATTCTGTACCTAATTGGTGCTCACCCTCCAGAGGTATTTTTTACTTTCCAATATTTACGTACCAAAGAATCACTGTCTTTTCCTATATCTCACCAAAAAAAAGGGGGTTTTCAGCATTGCTGTTTTACAAGGTAAATCATAAGCTATATTTAAATATTTATTTATGTACCCCATAAAAACTTCTGCCACATGGGCTGTGTGCACTTGACTTCATCTAATGCTGAATACAACAGCTCCAGGCAAAATCATACACAGATATTTATATATAAAAAGAATACAAATTGGCCCCCTCAGAGGGGGAATAAATAATTATTCTACAAATAATACAGATATTTATATATAAAAATAATACTTATTTCCCCCCTCAGTAATAAATTATTCTATAAATATTCACCTTGTGGCTGACGACTTGGATGATATATCTGCAGATCAAATGGCTGAGCACTTGTTTTTTGTATTACACTGACATTTTGGCCAGTCCATTTATTTGCTTTGGCGAGGGTATTGGTCCTCCAATCTGTCCAATATACTTCACTCCCATACAAAGAAACAGCAAAAGGGTGAGAAAGATATTCGTGACCCCGTATAATCTCTATCATGCTGGTTCCATCATACAATGCAGAATAAATGGCATCCGATCTACAAGACAACCCCAAATTTAAGATTACGTAAAAATAAAATAAAAAAAAACACACAACCATTATGACATTGGGCAAAATGTGTAAAAACCCTTACTCTGTAAGTGCAGTAAGACCAAAGAATTGTTGCAGTGCAATCATTAAATTTATAGATAATTAATTCATATTACTAATTTGACATTTGAAATACTAGTTTGTATAATATTTTAATTTATTTTCATGCTGTGAGAAATACTACAGAAAATTCAGCTGCCTTTCAGATGAACTCAAGAGAAAAAAAAAAAAAAATAATTAATAACTTGGGCCTTCCATGGATGAGTGTCAGGGAGCTGCTCTTAAGGCACAGGCAGCCAGGACCATGGGGGATAGCAGGGCTGGCAGGGCAATTAAATAAATGTACATATTGTACCTGTGCATGCCCAGGGCTCTTTATGCCCATAACTACATCGCACTATGGAGGAATGAGGAATTCTCAGTGACAATAAGGATGCTGTCACCACTTTACCTGGCATCTGTCCACACTATTCTTTTTTCAAAGTGATCCACAGTGAGGCCGTTGGGCCAGGCTCCAGTATCCATATCCTTGTAGATGATCTTCCTCTCTGCTCCACTCATGGAAGCAGATTCAATGCGAGGGAAATTTGCATCCCAGTCTGTCCAAAACAGAATTCTGGGGAGAGGAAAAGAAAAAGGACAGAAGAAAATATTAAAGCATGAAGAAAAATCTGAAATGGTTTATGAGACAACAGTTGGAAAAAAGATTCAACCATTTACATACTTTAAATGAAAGGACCAAACATGGATCAGTTTGGGCAACTTTATTAATACCTTGAAGTGACAGGATGGAGTTGATATTTCATTATTAGTGTTAGAGACATCATGAAAATAAAAAAAGATTTTTAAAGCGAGGGGTTTATTAGCATTCCTTTTTTCATGTCCGTTTATACAGTGGCAGCTTGTCTTGTCTACCCTCTATAATTAGAAACCCTGCTCATTAAAAGAAATTGTGAGAGCCTTTGAAAGCAATCCACAGATAAGAAGGATGGGGAGGAGAGAATGGGAAGAAAGGTGACTTGAGGTGGCAGGGATCAAGGAAGAGGCTAAACCAGAGATTTTCATCTACTCTTAAGTGTTCCGAAGACCCCTGGATTTTGGTATGTCACTAATGAATCTTTTACAGGTTACACTTGCTAAAAAATCTTCAAAGCCAGGTTGTATTGTCTTCTCTCTCAGTTTTAATGTTTTTCCAACAAGGAGAACTTCCATTGTTATAGCCAAAGTAGTATCTTGCTAAGTAACAGAAGCAGCATCACGAAGAAGGCAGAAATAAACTCTAAATGTTCTTAGCTTACTTTATTTTCAACAACATACAGACTTGTTAAAGGAAAATTATACCTTTGATAGGAAAACTTGTGGTTTGTTGTAAAGAGTTAATTGCAAACAGCCAGACTGGTGCAAAACTTCAGACAAGTCTTCATGTTTGCCACTAAAAACCTTCAGCCTTAACAGCCAGGGAGATTTCCAGGGTGAGCCCACTGGTGCTGCTCGCTGGTCTCAGTGCTGAGTTTCTGTTTGTGCACACAGGCCCAGCAATGTGTTTGTCTACAGATGTTTATTTTGCCTCCATCTGCACGTGTGTGGCCTGAGAACATCTGCTCAGCCCCACTGCAGGCTGGAACACGGCTCTGACAGCTTCACCTCCACTGGCACACAGGATTTGTGCAGGCCTAACAAAACCCTTTCCCTGGAATCACCTGTGTTTATTCATATTTATTTGTGAAAGGATTGAGGGGATATTCCTGTGTGTGTTTAAAGGTTTTTTCTTTCCTGCATTCGAACATAATCAGCATCAATTGCTCCCAGCTCTTCAAAGGGCAGATTAAGCCTTCAGTTCCAAGAAGAGTGGTGATTTGATTTTTTTTCCCACCCAAGCATTTAATTTGAACAACTTCTCTGCTGATTTTTCTGCCAACAGGATGCCTCTTTCTAAAGATCTTTACAGATAAGTGATGCACTCTGTAAAAAGCTTTTTAGCACCTCAGTTGAGAGGGCAACAGCCTTAATCATTAAAGCATGTATATCCTAATTCACAAGTTGGGTCCCAAAATCTGTGACCTTTATCAATTTTTTAGTGTTCACAGCTTTGCTTCTGAGACAAATATTCAGAGATTCATGAAATAGCAAATTCCTAAACAAAATCAAATATCATGACTTTGAAAACTAATAATTTGTGTTATTTTTGGCCACACTTAATTTGTGGTTGGAGGTTTGTTGCTTTCGTTGGTTTTGTTTGTTTTGTTTTCCTCTCTGAAAGAACAATAACTGTGAGAAGAGGATGTAGTTACTGACTAGACCTAATATTCAGGTTTATAGAATACCTCTAATGAATAGGTAGAATAAACACTGACAGAAGCTGGCAAGCATTATCTCCACTTTAGAGATGAAAACCAAACACAACAGGTGGCATTTACCTCACTCAGCCATTAGGCTTCCAGTAACACCTAACGTATATTTTTATAGACCCTCCAAAAAAGAAGAGGAAAAAAAAAAAAAAACCTCACCAAACAAAACCCAACAAAACAAACAAACAACCAAAAAAACCCCAAAACAAACCAAACAAAAACCACAAAAAGCTCCCCCCCAAAAAAATCAAAACAAAAAATAAACAAACTACAAACATAAAAAAACTTAAAAAGGCAAAAGAACCCCAAACAAACAAAAAGAAATAAAAAAAATAAAAAAACAAACACAAAAAAGTCCCAAAAACTTGGCCTTTAAATGAGAAGAACCATCTAAATCTGTCCATTTACCACACAGAAGGGATAGATCAAAGGCTCCAGTTATCACCCACAAAGAAAAAAATAAAATAAATGAAATAACATGTCAAGGTAGGTAGTTCACCAACAAACAGATCCCCGTATCTCCTGATTTACCATTTTTTTAATCCTTTTCACTCAGGAAAAACACACTAAAAATGGGTCATTTATCACTCAAAATAGACTTTCAAGAACTACCAAAGACAGTTAGAAATTGTAACGCACAGCAAAAAAGGAAATGGAACAAACATCACATTTAAACATCTTTTAAATACTTTGCAACAAGAAAAAGTAATGTTTTTATAATTTACAATTACCCATATCTGGGATCCAAAGCAATAGCCCTTGGATGCTCCATAGCTCCAGCTATTAATGTTGTCCTCAAAGTGCCATCAAGTTTGGCCACTTCAATTTGGTCCAAATTGCTGTCTATCCAGTAAATGTTTCCTGCAATCCAATCTACAGTCAGACCTTCAGGAGTGGCCAGGCCGTGCTGCACCACAACCTCAATGGCACTAACACCTGAAAGAGAAAGAATGAAAAATAAAGAAGGAAGAAAACAAATTAATAAAAAAGAAATAAGGTTCTTAAAGAACTAATGTAGAGACTGGTAGAGTGAACATGGACATGCAAGTTGATCAGATGTTCTTGGAGTGAATTCTGGATTATTTGGGGTCTGCTTCTTAGATGAAAGCACTGCAGCATACACTTCAACAGAGAACATTTTGTAGGAACGCTTTTGTATATGTTATGAGATTATATTGAGTTATAGGCCATCATTATGTCACCAGAGCAAAGAAAAAGTTTTTCTGGATGCTATAAATTAGAATCTTTTACCTAGTGAGAGGAGGTAATTTATCAGGCATCCAATAAATTTTTATACTTTTTTAATAAGGTGAAGATAAATTGCAAAAAAAAAATAAAATTGAAATAAATCCATATTGCACTCATTGGATCAGGAAGAAATACCAGCCCTTTGCATTTGCCATTTTCTTCCTCCTGTAGAACATTGCATAAAGCAACTTTGATAACAAAAGTCTTTTTTCTGGCCAGACATGAAGTACAACCTGGCTATACAGCTCTTCAAAGGCAGAACACCATCATAAATTCTGTTTCTGTGAATGGCAGCTCAGTTACGACTGACCAGGTCTAACACCCTGTAACTACAGGTGTTCTCACTGAGAGGAAAATGAAGATTAAATCCATACCTCCAGTATCAGAGAGCTTGCCTCTGTAAATCTTGTCCTCTACCACATCTGTCCAGTACAGTAAACTCTGGCTGAAATGAAAATCGAGGGCTATTGTATTTCTCAAAGCAGGAACTAAGAGGCTGTAGTCACGCTTGTGAAGATCGATTTTTCTGATCTCGTGTCGAATAGAAAAAATTATGAAAGCCTCAAATGGATCTGGAAGCAGAAGATTAAACATTTCAAAGGAATAATAAAAAATATATTGTAATAAATTGATATGAACTACAAGTAAAATGTGAAAAACAGAACACCTTATCAAGAGAAACAGATGATTAAAACAATTCATCTTTAGATAAGGAGTCTTTCAATTACTTTTTCAGTCCAACAGACTTCTTAATTCTCCCTTCTAGCATTATCTTTGATCCCAACTAGAGATATTAGACATTAAATTTGGGAATATCAGACTCAACTATTGAACTATATTTTGTAACTCTAGCACAATGAGCCCATAATTAGAGCTTTAAAAAGTCACATTATCAAATTTAAAATCTGCTTCCCAAAAGGTTCAGAAAAATGAAACCATTAAGATACACATAGTTTCAAAGGCCAATTAGCTGAAAGAATTTACTAATATATAATCTACCTTCTGAATATACAGTGTAACTTGAGTTTTCAATTAAAAAAAACCCCTTATGTCAAACTAACAAGCAAGAAAATGAACATTTCATGTGCTTACTGATACATGGCATCACAATTCTAGCTACCAATGACCTCCTCCTTCCACTGTTCATCAATTAATGCTACATGATTTGTGCCAGTGAGTTTACATCAAAGTGAATATCTGTAAACACGTTCAGCATTGGTCAACCACACTAGGAAATTGATTTTTTTTTATTATTGCTCTTACATAAAGGAAAGGTTTTTCAAGCAAGTAGCTGTGTTAATAAAACAAACAAGGAAGACAAAAACTGGATTCACACACTGTTGAATCAACCCAGTATATCCACTCAGATAAAGGTATTTTTTCACTGGAATCCTTTTCCCTGGGGACGAAGTTGTTGCCCCCCACAGCCCGAGTTCCTTCTCTTACAGTGAAACACAGATTAAACTGGGAGATTTGTTTTCCATACCACTAAACACTCACTAATGTAAAAGGTTATTGGCAGTTGATGGCAATAGGCAATATTCCTGCTTCTCAAGGCTCCTGAGAGCCTCTGAAAAGACTCCCTTTATCTCTTGCTCATTCCCTCGAATACTTCACTGTTCAGTTGTTCCTGCAGCTCCTCTTCTCCTGATCCCCACTGCACACACAGACCAAATTATCTGGGATGTTTTCAGCTAATCAGGCCCCTCAGCAGAGCTGTTTCTGCTCTTGAAGCACTTGTTCACAATCTGGCTTGAACTTCCCAAATGAGCTTCCTATTTGTTAAAGCAATGAATGACTTTCTGCAAAGCCAATTTTTCAAAGCTCTGCAGTGGTTAAATAATTTAATGCAGAACAGGATCACTGACATTAGCAGCTATTTCACAAGCACCAGTTATCTGAACTTGAGACACACTTAAATGGCACTTCCCAAATTCTGATAAATTGGCAGCTATTATGCAGGAGGTTACTGACCTACAGGGGTTTTTGGCAATTCCAATGCATAAGAACACAAGTCAATCATCACCAGCAGCTTGTTTTGTATTTCTCAGTAATTAACAACAAAATGAGAGAAAAAGAAACCTAATAAATGTGTGCTATGCTGGAGCATTTTTTTTTTCATTCAAAGTAGAGGAAGTGAAGTTAAATAACCTACGGTGAAAATTATCCTTATGAAAAGGATTAAAGTTCAATGGGATCTTGACAGGATTTACAACTGAAATAAATATGATAAAACCCTTCCCCTAAGCTTGGCTGACAACAGCCTGCAATACTGTACCCCTCCTCTGAACACAGCTCTTAAAGAAGAGTGTGAATCAATACAAAAATGCAAGAGGAAATGAGCAGGTGTTCCAAGAGGTCTAGAAATCACAGCCTGCAAGGGAAGAAAGAAAAATCTGGAACTGCTTAATCTCAAAAAAAATGGAAGAAGATGATGAGGGAAGCACCTAAAATTCTGTCAAGGCATAAAAGACTTATGAATTGAAAATGGGAAAAATCCTGTGTTCTGGATAAACGACAAGTAGGCCAAGGATTAAAGGCTTAAACTGGACCAGGAGGACTCAGAAAGACCAGAAAAATAAAAATCTTGAGGAGAGTGAGGCAACAGAACATCTCACACCTGGGAAACTTGGAGTTTAGCACTGGAGGTGACCTCAAGGTCTTGGAAAGCAGATAAACAGCAGCTGTATTAGCTGGGCTTTGATCTTCCTTCCAACCTGGTCATTGAGTCACTCCATAAAATCAGCTACATTACAGGGAATTGGAATGTTTAGGCTCAATCAAATTTTATTTTTTCAAAAATTATGCTTCTATCACACAATAAACTCAAGATTTGATGTTATTTTCCTGATTCCTCTCTTGGAAATTGAGAGGAAGTAGTTTTTATTCTGCAAGCTGATTAAGAACATTTTTTTTTTAAATCTCAAATCAATATAATGGTTATTGATTACATTCTTTAAAACTTTCAGGAAAATTAACTGTTAACAATTTATTAGAGAAAAATCATACATTTCTGTACTTCATGATTTCATAAATGCCTCTAATTTTACCATCAAGGTTAGCATAGAAAATATATGATGCAAACAAAGTATAAACTACATGAAAAGCTGTAAAAAAAGCCTCTGACAGAAGAAAACTGCCTAACCAAAGCCAGGAAAAAAGTGTACAAAGCATAATGCTTCACACTTTGCAGTGGGTTACATTTAAAATTCTTTCTCAGTAAAAACTCTGACTGAAGTTTATTGTTTGATTGAAGTTTACTGTAACAACAGCAGCACAGCAAGCAATCTACACTGGGCTTTTACGAAAATTACCTGCAAGAAAAACAATAACTTCACAAAGATTCTGAAAAAAACCTTCATTAAAAGTTTTAGATTGCTCAGAGAAGATTGGACTATTCCCTTCCCCTCTCCCCCTATTTTAATATTGAAAGGCATTTGGAAATTATAACAAAACTGAGTTTCAAACCAGCTAAGACTGATTAGACAGACAGACACACCATCCTCTGTTCTAAACATATACACATATATATTAAGTGATTATATATATATATATATTAAGTGATATAACAGTTCCCACTGCTTACAAAAGGCTGACAGTCAATTTTAAACTAAGCTAAGTGTTTCTGAGCTCATCTAACATTTATTATACCAAAGGCTGAAAGGTTGAATGTAAACATGAAATTTAAATATCTTTCAAGAACAGGTTGTTTTGGATTTTTCCTGAATGCTTATAATCATTTAAAAGAGAAAGTGCACTGTATCAGCACAACTTATTTTGAAATGTGTTCCAAGAGAAACCAGGAACATGACTATGAAAACATATAATTTGTATTGACTTTCTAGTTGAATAATGGGGCTCTGTAACACTCTTAGTTCAATCAATACAAATTTAAATGTAAAGGAAACATTTAGTGTTTGGGAAGTCAGTAATTCAACAACACTAGAACAGCAAGGAAATGAGATGAAAACAAGAGGTGTGGAAAGTGAAGAAACTCTGGAGGATAAAAAAGACAACACTTAAAATTCTCAAGAAATGAAGACAACATAAATAGAAAAAGGGGAAAACAGGGAAAACTAAGAAAGACTTTGAAAAAATAAACTAGAAAGAAAAGGACTGCTCAATTCCAGCATTTTAGTTCTATATACTCATCATTCTGTAATGCATATTTCACTGGCAATTCATTACATTTCTCTGACAAACACACTTTTTGATTCTGACTTGCAATTAGGAAAAAAACTTAGAATCACATAATTACTGCATTTTCAGCACTCCTATTGCCATTCTAATGGGCCCACAAATAAATGTTTTTACAATATTTTGAGGAGGTGCTGTGTCCTAAGTGCACATGTCATTGCTGTGCACGTGTGAAATGCTTCCTATGCACAGGAAAATGCTATTTCAGATAGAAAAAAAATGGCTGAAGGGCAATGCTCTCATTTTCTTCTGAGTAATTTCTTTTTTCTTCTGGAAAAGTGATTAGTCACTGTTCTAATACACACCTACTCCTGGTTCAAGGCATTTTAAATCACTATGGCTGTTGTAAGAATTACTTCATAACAACAGGTATTATTGAAATAGTAGTGTGGCATCAGGGGGACAGCTCATCTTCATAAAGATTACTTTGAACTTTACTTGGAATAGTATTACATAAAAGATTTTTTTCTTTATTCCAAGTTCATTCAAGATTTCAAGCCCAGAGATTTAAATGATGGTGACATGTTCAGTCTCACAGATTCCCAAATGGAACCAAAATTTTTCTCACTTTCCTAAAATGCCCTTCACACAGTCAACAACTGAAGTGTCAGAGGACCTGTCCTCCAGAGAACTTCTCAACTTTTGAATTAAATAAACATAAAAGGGCCAAGATGATTAGAGACTCTAAAGCACATATTTAATATGGAATAATTTTGTCACAGCTTTGATGCCATTAGGGTAGTAGCATTACAGTTTGTAAAGAAAGGTATCATTTTTCTTCATATCAGCTGACATCACAAGTCTCAGATCATATCTTTAGTATTACATTCTTTGAAAAAATCTGGAAAAAAATCAATTTGTAACTCCAGATTCTCACCAACACCAGTAAAAATTAAGCAGAAATATCTCATGGGCTTAAGAGAAACTGCAGTCTCACTTATCCTATTTTATAGCACAAGTGAGTATACTTCACTTAGTTTTTTTTTCCAGTTTAGTTTCCAAATATTGGTAATTTCTACTTGATTTAATTTAAAGTTTCTTTCAAACTTGCCTCATAGGAGTTACTAACACTGTCTTAAATTCTTTTAATCCTTTCATTTCTCTAACCCAGTAAAAATGCACTTTTTTTAATTACTGGAAACCTCCATGATATAGCAAATCAGATTGATCAAAAATCATTGACAACCAAACCAAAGCGCTGACATAAAGCAAGAACTTTAACAGCAATCACTGCAGAGAAGAATAAATAAAGAATATCCTAATCATATTTACTGAATTTTGAAATATCCAAATAAGCAGTAGACCATGTGGAAGATATTTCTGTTCAGAATTGCTCAGACACTAACAAAGAATAAAAGGCAATATAAAATACAATTACCAAAGAATCAAAAAACTGAATTATGAAAATCTAGGCAGCGAATGCAATACTATTTTTAAGTTTATATTGCACATACATGTTTCTGTTCTACACACAACACTGCACCTGAAAAACACACCTCTAACATAGTTTCCAAATTATGTTTCAGTACTCATTAATAGTGAAAAATGAGGGGAATACATTCCCCTCCCCTGTCCAGGCTCATGTTGGTTTTCATCTTTATTAGTGAGCTGAGCAGGCTTTTAGTGCTGTCTGAAAACAGAATGCCTTAGGGGAAAAAATCAGCTTAACTCTTGAATGCTAACAGGCAGCAAATAATTGCATGTTCAACATTAACCTTCTGAACCCTGAACCAAGACTGATCAGTATCATGATGTTACAGATTGATCCAGTTCTTCAAAATACAGAGTAGAATGTATACCTGTGTATATTCATATATCCCGTGAATATTAACAGACATGAAAAACCAGAAAACTTCAATTTCAGAATTATACTGTATTCTGAACCATACCATTTCTAGGAACATCTGGTATTACATTCTTAGATTAGCAACAACCTAATATTTCAATACCTTTTGCACATCAAGAATAGGGACAGTTTTAATGAGTCCTTAGATTGCCTTCAACACTGCATCTAGATAATCCCAGCCTGTATTTCTTATATAGAAAAAAAAAAAACACAAACCAAAAAAACCCCAGTTAAACAAACTCTCGATAAATGGCTATTAAATAACATCTATGAACATTCTGAACATCTATGAATTCTCAATAAATGACTATTAAATAACATCTATGAACATTCTGAATATTGAACATGTACTGAATTTCAACTTACCTGTACTAACACAACTTTCTCCATCCTTACTGAGCTTCCAGCCTTCATAACATGAGCACTTGACAGTATTTTTATGCTGTTCACAAACTTGGCTACACTTTAGGTGCTTGCTACAGTAATCCATAACCTCACAAGTTTTGTTGTCTATAGTAAGATTGAATCCTGCAGGGCAGGCACACACAATTCTTCCTCCAGGAACCACAGAACACTGATGGCTACATCCACCATTGTTAAGAGAACATTCATCTGAAATAACATGGAAAAAAAATTATTAAGGGCTGCATGGGCTGTCAGTTATGTTGTAAATAATTAAAATCAATTAAAACACCAAAAAGGCTTCCTAAAAATATATGCAAACAAAATTTTGTATTTCTAAAGCACATTTCTACACTTGTTTTTAAAATTAGCTGATGTACAACTGCTCATCCCCAACATTTACTGCAACCTTTCAAGATTTCAGCACAGTCCAAGTGGTGATCCTCAGGAGCCAGTGTTGGGATTGACTCCATTCAACACCTTTATAGGTGACAAGGTCAGTGGCATTGAGGGCACCCTCAGCAAGCTGTGGCGGTCCAGAGGGACATTGTCAGGTTTGAAACCTCTTGAAGTTCAGCAAAGTCAAGTACAAGGACCTGCACTGAGTGAGGGCAATCCCCAGAACAAATGGAGGCTGGAAAAATAATATATTGAGTGCAGCCCTGAGGAGGAGGAAGATGTGGATGAGAAGCACAACCTGGAAATGTGATCTTGCAGCCCAGAAAACCAAATGTGTCCTGGGCTGCATGAAATAAAGCTGGACCTCAAAGAGGAAAGGTTTTGTGAGACTCCACCTAAAGGACTGCATCCAGCTCTGGGGTCCCCAGCATGAGGAGGATGAGGACCTTTTGGAGCAAGAGCAGGGAAAGCCCCAAAAAATGCTCCAAGGCCTGAAGCCCCTCTGCTCAGGAAACAGACTGACAGTTGGGCATGTGCAGCCTGGAGAAAAGAAGGCTCCAGGGAGACCTTCAAACCTTTTACAGTGCCTAAAGGGGTTACAAGAGAGCTGGGGAGGGATTTTGGACAAGCAATGGAGTGACAGGATGAGGAGGAATGGATTCCACTGACAGAGGACGGGTTAGATTTGATACTGGGATGACATTTTTGACTCTGAGGGTGCGGAGTTCCAGGAACAGGTTGCCCAGAGAAGCTGTGACTGTCCCATCCCTGGAACTGTCCCAAGGCCAGGTTGGATGGGGTTTGGAGCAACCTGGGCTAGTGGAAGGTGTCCCTGCCCATGGTAGGAGGGATGAAACAAGATGACCTTTAAGGTGCCTTCCAAGCCAAACCACCCTATTGTATAAACTCAAGCTTTTGTAGTTGGAGAGAACTGCAAATGAGGTGAAGTCCTTTCTTACCCACCAATGCCCTTTAAATTGTTTACCTCCAGGAATGCTTTAAGGGGTTTGAAAATGGACAACCTGTCCCCTTTGCCTTATTTGAAGAAAACTAATACTTCAAGCATAAACTCACTACGATTTTAACTAAACAAAAATCCTCACGTAGGCTCTAGTGACAAAATTTCAGTCTGATTCCCACGAGAACCTTTTCCTCAAGAGGAGCTATTACAACAGGCAGTAGCATGAAAAATCAGAAAAAATGGGTCTAAAAGAAGTACCACAAAGATCGCCTTCATCAGATCCATCAGGACAATCTCTTCTCCCATTGCAGAGCTTCTCAGGCTGTAGGCAGATGGAGGTATCATTAGCACAAGGGTATTTTGGTGGTCCACACAAATAGCCCTCGCAATTATCCTCATCAGACTGATCCTCACAATCAATATCGCCATCACATAGCCACGCTTTGCTAATGCATCTCCCTTGGGGAAAAGAGACAATAAACACAGGAAATCAGACTGGAAGCAAACTTTAGGAGGAAAAAAAAACCTTCAGAACAATATACAGATTCTTTTTCTCTCTATTTATTTATTATGCTTTTCTGTTAATAGTTCTTTCCTCTTTGATGAGCAGAAAGAAACCAACTTGCACTTATACTCTGAAGCATCGTCCACAGCACTGTTGACAATCTAATTTTCCAAACAACACCAATCCTACCTATTTCTGTGCTGAACAAAACTGAATGCAGGCAGGACATACCCTCATCATCTGCTAAATACACCAAATGACACTAAAATTCTCTAATTATCTTTAATTTCTGCTTTTCTTCATCTCGCTTCTACTGCAAGAGCCCTCCATTGGAGCAACGTTTCAATATAAGACTTTTAATTAGCATGGGTTTGCAAAGCAAAAATCTTTCTAGGAAGTAGACACAACCCATTCTCCAGTGAAGTCAGATAAATGATCAGCTTTTAGGCAAAATAACTACAGCAGATGAAATTTCTGATATGATTTCAGTTTTGTCAAACCAGCGTTCAGATCACTTCTCAAAAGGGAGAAAAAACTTGTGTTGACCATCAGTGTTTAGAGATATAAGAAAGCCTCTTGATTAAAAAAGGGGTATTAATCCTTAAAATCATACAGGTGTTAAATTAGAATCAACAAAGACAGGGATTTTAATGAAAAGAGCAAAATTGTGAATGCTGACACAGGTGTCTGCATGATCCTGTCCCAAACTATTTTTCAACTTGCTATTTGCTACCTACCAGGAAGTTTTAGCTGTAAATTTTGATAGCCCCAAGGCTGAACAGAAATGTCATGTACTTGATTTTCCAATTAATAGAGAGAGAACAGATAGAACCATGAGTTATGATCCTGATCTAGGATAATTTACATTTTTTTTTGCCCATGAATTTATTACACAGAGAAAATCAACTGGAATGGGATGAAGATCCTGGGAATGTTTGGTTCCATTGACAGCAATTCTGGTAGATGCCCAGGCACTGACTGGAAAAGCCTTGGACTCACAAGTTCAAACCTGCTCAGCAGGACTTTCTGCCCACCCTTCCCACTTAAACAGTTTTAGATTTCAACTTTCTTCAAAGGAAGTATTTATTGAATATTGGTTTAATGCATTTAGTTTGACATTTTAGACTTCTTTTGATACAGAAAATGCTGATGTCCTCACAGAAAGTCAAGGGGATAAAAGACAAAAGAACACTGCAAAAAAGGCACAATTCTGCAGCACTCATGAGGCAAATGTGAGACTGTTTTAACTTTTGGTGAAGAAAAGCAAGAAGTGAAACTTCAGGATTATAGTACATTGTGTGTAGGGTTTAAACAACAGAACATCATTTTACCAGTGCAAAATCAGCTTGAAAACGAGCAGGGAGGGGTGTCAATTAGAATGAAAATCTTCCACCTTTTTCTTTAGTGGCCAAAGTCCCAAATATCCCATATACTTAAAAGACAGAATTGCACAGGAAAGTGGAAACAAAATTGTATGCAGTTTATCATTACATGCAATCACCAGTGTTTCAAAAAAGTAACCTTATTGTTCATTATCTTGAATGATCATTGATTTTTATATATTATTATAACACAGCAGTAGAATGCAAGCTAATGGAAAATACCAACATCAACCAAACCAACCATAACCCAAAGTAAATTGAAGTTGCTTCCAGTAGAGCTCCTAATCTGTTATTTTAATCTTTTACACATTCAAATGTTTACAGAGAAAACCAGTTTCCCTGCCTTTTCTTGTACCTTAGTGAAGATATGTTTTATGATGAAAGATTCATCTGTCTTTATGATAGATATGACATGTTCTTAAGTAGAATATACTTTCAAGGAATTAATCTTTGCAAGATTCGCCAACGCGGACGGGATTTTTCCGGAATATGGAATGGGGGAAAACCCGGACTGGATTTTTCCGGAATACAGAATGAAGAAAACCCGGACTGGTTTTTTTTTTTTTTGGAATATAGAATGAAGAAAACCCGGACTGGATTTTTTTTTGGAATACAGAATGAAGAAAACCCAGACTGGATTTTTTTTTGGAATACAGAATGAAGAAAACCCGGACTGGATTTTTTTTTGGAATACAGAATGAAGAAAACCCGGACTGGATTTTTTTTTGGAATACAGAATGAAGAAAACCCGGACTGGATTTTTTTTTGGAATACAGAATGAAGAAAACCCGGACTGGATTTTTCTGGAATACAGAATGAAGAAAACCCGGACTAGATTTTTTTTTTTGGAATACAGAATGAAGAAAATCTAGACTGGATTTTTCCTTGAATATGGACCAGGGACAAACCCAGACTGGGTTTTTCCAGGAGTATGGAATAGGGAAAAACCCGGAGTAGATTTTTCCTCAAGTACAGAACGGGGGAAAACCCACATTGCATTTTTTTCTGGAGTTTGGCATCAGGGAAAACATGGACTTGCCAAGAGATGGACATAATGAAATATTACAATTGTCTTGAAATCATTATTTCAAATACACTGAAGTATTTTTTCATTTATTGCCCCTTAGTGAAACTCACACTTCTGGTTTCCAGGATCCTTTTTTAGTAAAGTTCCATCATAAATTAATTGCCTCAATAGCTGTATCTGGCCTTTTCCACAGCTCTTCTGCACAGCACAGTGAAACAGAAGGTGTGGGCAGCAAGTACGTGGGAAGTCTGATTCAATTGCTTCTGCAATGATTTTTATTTCCTACAGATATTATCAACAGAATTAACCATTTACACACTGTTCAGTCTTTGTCAGAATACTGAACCCAGGAGGTTTTTTGACTGATTACATGTTTAACCATAGAAAAACTACTTTGGTGGAGCGTTAAATGAACTGTTTCCTCCTACAGCTAATTCTTACTGCCTGAAGCTGCAAGGTAACACCTTCCCAACCCATAAAATGGACTCAATCTCCTTCCCATCAACATTACAGAACGTTCCAATCCAACACATTTACCAAAATGTGATGACAAATGATCTCATGTGCCCTTTAGAACACACCTGGGACTTAGACTGAATCACATTGTTTCAAAAATGTGGTCATTTGTCGTATTTAAAGCTTTTAGTAGAAAGTTTATAAATGACTCCTGGATGAGAAAGGAAAAACAGAATGAGCCTAAAGAAGAGAGCTGTTACCACAGAAAACATTGGTACCATGAACTAAAGATAAAAATACTGCCAATTTCCTCATCATGTTTCTGGAAAACCTTTCCTTCCCAGCCTTCCCCAGTGCCAGCTTCTTTGGTCACACATCTGCAGTGGGACAGTACCAGTGCTGCTGGCATTCTAGCCCTCCCTTATCACTGTGATCAGAATCCATTGACTTGATTTCCTCTATGTACATCCCTATTTTCCATTCCAAACAAATTCTACTTCTTTCCTCATAATCTTTTTCCCTCCTCTAATATAGTATTACTTGTAAGGGAAAAAAAAAAAAAAAAAAGAAAAAAAAAAGAAAAGAAAAAGTCCACAGAGTAGCATGAAAAAATGGTAGGATACCATCAACTGCTGCTTGAAAAAATAAAAAGGACAGTAAGGATGACAAATAAACATTGCAGTTCAGATGTACTGCTTACTAAACTCAAGTATTCATGGCTCTTTTGCATTTGTCTTCACAGAAGTACTTTATTATGACCATTAGAGTAATTAGATGACATTTTAAGTGAGATTGCACAGATTCTGCTCTTGGTGTAGCACTACTAACTGAAAAGTAAGGAGATAGAATAAAAAGGACAGACTTATGCAGCACATGAAACTGAGCTGGAGTACATGCCTGTCATAATTTTTGGAGAACAGAATCAGAATTTAAAATAGAAAGCTGGATCTTCATACAATTTATTCTAGTCTAATTTAAAAGAAGCCTAATCTAATTTAAAACCAGAAAATAATTGACTAGAAGCAGCCCAAGAGTAGTCAATCTCAATCAGGTAATCACTGCTTCTCACATCCTACTGCTGTGCAACCTCTAGTATATTTTTCATCACGCATCACTCCAAACAAACATTGTATGTTTATGAAAAAAATTAGAAAAGCAATTCTGAAATCTGGTAGCTCAAGAACCCTGTAGCATTTTGGCTGAATTTGGATACAGCAGCTCAAGGACTTCCCAGGTGGGAAAGTTCCAGTGAGACCAACAAAAATATGGAAGGTGTAAAAGCATAAAACAAAATTGGAAGATATGCAAGGGGAAGAACAAAAGTGTTTGTTTATTA
This sequence comes from Lanius collurio, assembly GCA_020086605.1. Classification (NCBI taxonomy): domain Eukaryota; kingdom Metazoa; phylum Chordata; class Aves; order Passeriformes; family Laniidae; genus Lanius; species Lanius collurio. Next base: position 168,673 of record JACBWW010000014.1, on the reverse strand, counting down.
AACAAATAATGTTGTTAAGGAGACATATGGCAGAAGTCATTCAGTATCCAAAAGAAATTATATTTTGGGAATAAAATGTTCAATTACTAGAGGCAAATGACAAAAGGTCATCCATATAAGTTATAGAATATCCTCTGTCACAGATCCTTAACTGAATACTGGAAAAGGAGCTGGGTGCAAGGGGTTCTTGAGATCAGCCTCCCTCTAAGCAGAAAAATCCCTTTTGGCTGACTGCTGACAAATTCTGGTTTTGTAGCTTGGCACTCATTGTGTGACACATTAACCAAAGCCACAAAAGCCACAGCAAGGAAACCCTGCAGCTACTATTTACAGACATAAAATGAAAAGAAGCAAAAAATCAGCAGTAACATCCCACTATTGCTCTTCTCACCAGCTACCATTGCCCTCCTGAAGCACTGGCTGATTCAGCTGCCTCCATTCACAGGTTCCCACACAGACCCAGCACCTTCTGGATCAGATGTCACCACCCAGCAATCTCTGAGGGGAGAATTAGCCAGAACAGCCTCATCTGAACAACTGCCACAAACGTGCAAGCCAGACAGTATTATTCCTTTAGAATCATGCCCAGAGAAAGTTACATTCCTTCTGAAACATTCCAGTAACTATTTCTCATAAACTCATCATTATTCCTTTGTCCAAACCACATGGAACAAACTGAAAAGTAACTAAACACAAATTTGCCTTTGCTGTTTCCTACTACACTGCATTACTAAATGCCTCCTCCAGAACAGCAGTTTTGCTCCTTCCAGGAGAAAGGAAAATTGCAAAAGAGAAAACTATTCCTGTCATAACTGGTTGCTCAAGTGAATTCTCCACACCACAAACAAGTATGATCACATTTTCCTCCAAATCAGAGCCATATACCCTTGAACTTAGCAAATGTTGGATGAAAATAATTTTTTACTGTATTTCTATGTGTCAGCCAGAAAAGTCTCCTTTCATCCTGTACACTGAGATAGGGCCCTCCTTACATGTGACTGCATAATTGAGAAGTATATAATGAGGGAATGTAGTTTGGACAGTGGTCTTTGAAAGGGGGTTCTAGTTCTCTGTTGAAAATACAACTCCATTCACACAATTATGCTGAATTTAAATACTTGCTCTTTCCTGTTAATATGGCAGCTGCATTTAGAAAATCTTGGCTTACACCACCAGAAAGGATGTTTTATTCTCTATATCTAAAATCATTCAGGATAAGTAAGAAACCAAAGCCCAGCCTAAGAAGCAAGCATTTCTGAAAGGTAATAAACCCTAACAACTAAAATCCACACTTCTTCCTGCATTCCACACTACCTCTAACCTATCTCTCTGCTTTCCCTTAGCTAAAGTAGCAAGATTTTGTCTCATTAGCTTTCCAAATGCAGCTGATGAAAATAAACCTCATCTATTGATATTTTACCTTTCTTCCCTCTAATAATTCTGCTTTTGCCACTTGGACTTGTGTTACTTTTTCCCCACTTAGGCACTAGGAAATTCCCTTCCTCCTGGTGCTATTTCCTCTCTCAGGGTTTTTCTCAATCAGTCTCAGGGAACAGACCACTCTGTTAGAAGGCAATAATCCATTTTAACTCGTAGAAAGTATTTCATGTAACTGATACATATTCTACACATCTTTATGGAAATGGTAAGAACACAAAAGGAAATGTTGTGTTTAGACAACTCAGTATTCTGTATTTCTTTTTCCATACATTATGATTACTATCACTTTAAAATCCAAGTAACAGAAAGATACTTTTGAACAGAGATAACATAATTCATCTACAACCTTTATCATGCTTAGCTGTAACACAGGTATTAGAATGAGTTCTCCCTTCCTTCAATAAGTAGTTTCCCAGTGGAAAAAATATTACTACTTCTTATATCCTTAATTAAATATTGCTGTGAAAGTTACTTTAGCCCTAGTATCATACAAAGATTTGATAGAAATTACAAAAAAAATTAATATTTTGCTGAAATATATTAATTTCTTTTTTAACTGGACTTTCCCTTAAAAAAACGTTCCATCTAAACCTTATGTGGCAAAATATCCCCATGCAATGATTGCCACATTCTTTTCACATCTTTTAGTGAAGTATACCTAGAGAAAAAAATATTTTAAATATAATCAAAGAAAGTATTTTTCTTCCAATACTTCACTTCAGATTTCAAATGCTGCTGTTGTATTTCTTCAAAATATTCAAGGTACTTTATACCATTTTATTCAACTTACTTCTAAGACCAAAAATAAGAAACAGAAGTAAATAGAATTTTTGAGTACTATTAAATGCTATATTTCAGTATTTGGTTTGATATAATACCATACAGAATGGTTTCAGCTTTAAGTAACCTCAAAACTCATCCATTTTATATTGTAAATTAGAAAACAGGACATGTAAATCAATATTATTGGTAGGAACACAATAAGTAACCTCACCTTATTAGTATTAAGCATTAAAATCATTAGCTTAAGAGTAGATATGTGATCAAACAACACAGACTCACACAGACACACACTGAGTGAGAGGAAGATGCATTTTAAAGGACATACCTGTACTCCTGCAGGAGAACTTTGTTTTCTCATCACACACTCGCAGGGTTCCATTACAGCCTCTCTCATCACTCCCATCTTCACAGTCCTTTTCCCCATCACAGCGCCACACCTCAGGAACACAGTTCCCATCAGGGCTGCACTGAAATTCCCTTCCACTGCACCTTCCAGGAGAGGGAGTTTCTTAGAAAAATAAGAATTACATTGAAGAATTTGCTCGTGTGAGTTTTTTCCCATTCCAAGTCTACACTGACTTAGAATCCTCTTCTTAAACAAAGCCAAAATCAGAGCCCCCAAATGTAACACTCAAAATGACCTCTTCCACCCTATAACTCATCCCTCCAACATCAGCTTCAGGGTCCTCACTTTCTTCAATCCCCCCTCAATACCAATTTTTATGTCCTTTCCTCAAATCTGTCAGACAGGAATGAGTTGGGAGGTGGAAGGAGGCCCAAGGCTGAGGAAGTTTTCCTGGGGCTTTATAAGCCCTGTTTAATCCTCAGGCTGGTTTCCCTCACCCTTCCCAGTTCTCCTTTTTCACCCAACGAGGTCCATCTCCGAATTCTCACAACCTGACAAGTGCCACCTTTGCCCTACCAAGGCCCCCAAGTGTGCCTGGTTTGTGCTGTCACAGCACTGGCAGAGCAGCTGGAGCCCCTCCAAATTCCACAGCAAGGAGCTTCACTCAGGGCAGCCCTGGAATCAGAACTGACTGCTTCAAAGAGCAATTACGGGGAGATTTTAATTATTCATCACACACATAATTCTCTGAGTATTTTCTAGCTTATGGTCTTTTCAATTTTATTCCTGCTTTTCTTTTCCTAAACTATTACCACTCTATTTCTATTATTTAATAACATACTAACAACAATAACAACAACTTTAAAGAAATGGCATACTTACACTTTCCTGCTTGTACCAAAAAGCATTATTTGAATAAATTCTTATAGCACCGTTTATAAATATACATTTTATTTTGTTTAACATTGCCTTGGTTTCTTTTACTACATAATCTACATTCTTGTATTCTATCATAAAAAGTTAGAGCAAGGCTTTAAGTTTCAAAATGAAAATGAGCAGGGGCAAAAGTGGGTTGTTCAGTTCCAGACTAATCCTTTTGATAGAGATAGATAAAAGTTATTTTTTCTGAATATATAAAAATTAAGAATTTCATTCATGCTGGCATTCTGAAAATCTGTGTATTTGTATGAGGTATGCAACTAGATTTAGATTATAAACTTATGATAAGGGGCCAGTAATATTGTGTACATTTACTTTGTTGTAGAAAATACATTAGGAGAAAAATATGAAGGATATTCTCTCATTCTGATCTGATTATTCTTTATCCTTTGCCATAAGCATCCTTCCCATCTCTCCCCACCCAAATAAATACAATGTATGGCATTTAAATGGGGCTGTAGCTTGTTAAAATGCTTTTATGTAAAAAAACATCACAAATACAAAGACTTGCATTACACAAAAAGGAGAGGATTACTGTTCCACTACAAGAAAAAACCAGAAAATATCAATAATAACTTAATGAATGCTTCTTACTGTCTCTTCACCTAGACAGCATGCATCTCTGTAATAAGACAAACATCACATCTAGCATAATCCACTAAAGTAAAACTATAAAACTTATCTCACTGTAATACCCCTTCTGTTTTCAAATGCATTCCTCTTCCTTAATACACTTCTGTGTTATCACATTGCACTTGACATTTTTCCCATTCCAACCTCTACCAAGGTTAAAAGCATCTTCTCTCTTTCCATTGGCTGAAGGTCAGGTGTTTATAAAAAGGTATTATCTGTGTTTATGAGTATTAAAATGTGGGAAACAAACAAAAAAAATAAAAAAAAACAAAAAAACAAACAAAAAATATATTTATATATATATATCTATAAAATCTAACCTTCTCTGCTGCAGTTTGTCTTGGTTTCATCACTGAAATCTCCACAGTCATTGTCACCATCACATGCCCAGTGACTTGGGATGCATCTGCCATTCTGACACCTGAACTGATCAGCAGAACACGAGTGCACACAGCCCAGCTCATCACTTCCATCACCACAGTCATCATCTGCAAATGGTCATATTTTAATATATTTTAAAATATAAAATATCTGAAGGAAATATGTAAGGAGGGAAAATAATTTTGAAAAAAGCAAGAGAAAAAAAAAGTGCAGTAAATAAAGTAGTATGTTTACTGCCCACATGCATCAAATTATTTCTAATGCAATTATTACCTAAATCTGATTTACCTACAGCATTCAACTCTATCATTTTAGACAGTCTAACCTCTTACTCAGTTATTTAGTCAGACACACCAGCAAGCTGGTGAGAAGGCTGTAGATTTTCATTTCTTTAGCTGTGTGTACTACACAGGCTTTGAAACACAGTGGGTTTTTACTTTATTCTCTGTGATAACCTAGGATTGTTAATCATAAATAGCTTCATATAAACCAAAATGAAACCTGATGGATTTCTTTTCAAAAATATTAAACTTTGTTTCTGTGTGTTTCCAAGAGAGCAAAGAGAAGAAAGCACATAAATAACCGTGGACTGCAGTTTCTCATTACTGTAATGCTGCAGTCATTACAACAGTCTTAAGGCAATTCCCGTAATTTGATCGTGGTCATCATGGGAGGAAGGAGATAAATATGTTAGGCACACTCTAAAGGGTCTCCATGCACACAAGTTCAGCCAGCACACTGTGAAAATTTCGGGAATTTGTCCATTTACAGCTGAAAATTCCTGTCAGACAAATGAAATTATAGAAGCACCAAATGCTTTGGACCAACCCAATGTGATTAGGACTGGAGCAACATCACTCCCACACCACAAGCTCTGAGAGGAGATTCATTTTAACATTCAAATATGTACTCTTCCAGCCAAAACAACTAAATACTTTGGGAAGTCTTGCTGGCCTTCACTCTTCAGGGATGCTATTTATTTAATTGAACTTATCCACAAACAACAAAAAATAAGATATATTGGTCACTGAAACCATTTTTCTAAAAACAGAAAATACTTTCATAAGCAACAGCTTTTCTTTTCTTTTTTTTTAATAATGAATCATCATACTTCAAGGTAGATAATATTACTATTTGTACCTCTTACCATATCCCATGCCTCATTCCTTATCTGAACCTTCAATGTTGCTGATTTCTAGGTCAGGTCAGTAATTTAAAAATGCTTTATTAATTCTCTGACCACTTACAAGCCAAACTGGCAACATAAGTCTCAGAAAAAAAGAACATCAAAGCAATATTTATGTGATATCCTTCATATTCATTTCAGATACAGAGGACTTGATACTTGCCTGAATCACAAAGCCATTTGCTGCTAATGCATCTTCCATTTCTGCAGATAAATTGAGTTAGTGGCTCACACGTTGGGAATTCTGTGAGTGTTCAAAAAGAAATAAAACTATTTAACACACATCCTCTTCAGTAATGTTCTGCCACCTTCCTAAATGCATAAATTACACAAGTGTGTTGTAGCAAACATTTGCTTCCTTCCAGGTACTTAATCTGGACAGGAAAAAAAGGTGAGACACCAAAAAGAAAAGACAAAAAAGGCTTAAAGTGCAAATACTGTCCAAACCCTACTCTTCCTCATCATGAAATTCATTGCTTTGTGACAACTGGCAGAGTCCTACATTCCCATTCCCACTAACTATGCTAATACTTTAACTATAGCTTGATGGTGATACAAACTCTATTTTCTCTGAGCTTATTTAAATAAGGGTTCTCCAACTGCAACTGCACTGCCAGTAAGAGACAGGAAATGGAGCACTGTAAAATGAGAAGGGTAAGGACCAAGGTAAACAACAGCCAAGAAATAAAGTTACTCTACACTGGCATAATAAAATCCAAAATTAAAATGTCAGCCTTCACAAGCAGTTCCTCCAAGCATTCCAGTGAAGTAGTAGAAATCTGAGACAATATAATTCACCAAGAATCATCTGTATTGAACACAGATATTTGTTTCTATAATTATCAAATATGCTTCTGCATAGAGTAACTTAAAGATAGTCTGAATTTTTTCAGACTTCTTTTTCTTCTAAAGTCAATGACATAGGTAGATGTGTGCATTTATTATTAACCTGCTAAACAGTTTGGAAAATACTGCAGTGTTTTTTAAATTTTTAAAACATGCCACAAGAATGTAAAATTTTCTTAGGACAAGAAATGAAATCACTTTCTCTTTACTGAACCTCAAAGTTTTGGCTTAGAAAGATTCACATATGAAGCACTAAACCAACCAGCTGCATCTAACAGTAGATTTAAAATAAGTTTTTATTTAAAAATTAAATAGAGAACACCAAGAACATCATTGAACAAAGGTGATTATCCTACTTCAAAGTGGAAAAGGGTGGGAAGAAAAGCTACCATTGGTGACAACACTTTATCACTTACTTCTAGAAAGTTCTTGGTTTTTTGTTTGGTAAGTTTTGGGTTTGTTGGTTTGGAGTTTTGGTGTTACAGGTTTTTCTTGTTTGGGTTTTTTTTTGTTAAACACATTACAGTGACAAAAAAACCTGTTCCAAGAAAAATGTGTCCAACTGCAGTAGTGCTTAGCCACAATATTTGCCTCGTGCTTCAAGCAAAGCTGAAAGCAACTTTTAATTTTGCTTATTCCAATAACTCATAGATTAAATGTAATTTTCCCCTTTTCCATACGTGAATTCCTCCATGACTTTGTTCTCTTTATGCTCACCTGTACAAAGGGAAGGAAGCTAATTAAAATGATTTGTGATTCCCCTCACCACCACCAGAAACAGCCAGCTCATGATTCATAGCCCACCACAGCCTTTCCAAGAATGTCCTGCAGCATCTCCAGAGTTTGTCCCAGCCTTCCCCATTATCCACAGCCCTTGCTCACATCCCAGAGAACACACAGCACTTCCCTTCACTGTCCCCATGGTCCTTTTCTATTTCACAGCAAAGGATGCACATCCTGCAGCTGATCCACACCCAGCCCTGTCCTGAGGGCCCTGGAGACAGAGACCAAGAAAGGTGACCCTTGAACTTCCAGTGATGTCTCTCCAAAGTGCAGACACCAATCTCATTTCTCACTTATGGTCTTATAGATATAAGAATTTTAAATTGTTTCATAGAAGAAAATATGTCCCACTAAACAGAACAGGTAAACAAATGCCATCAGCATGCCCATTAGTGATCAAATTATAGGGCAGGATGAAAAATGACATATTTGCACAGCCACAGTGCTTGAGGGTAATGAAACAAGGTTCTGTAAAATATGCACAGTTTGGCTAAACAGAAAAACAGCCAGTGAAATAAATCCTGATTGAAAGATGTGAAGAAATATTCCAGATCAGCTGAGAGGACACAGACAAAGCTCATGGGAAGGACTTCCAAAGGTGCCAGTAACATGTGAGTGTTGCTGATGTGACCAAGAACACGAAGCACAGGCAGAGAAACTGTTCTAGCACTGAGCCAATGCTGTGATATTGCACAGAGAATTAGAACCTCAGAGACTGCAAAACACAAATCCTCTGTACACAACTTACTTGACTTGAAGCAAGGCAATTAGAAGTCTATTATTAGAATAATATTACTATTTTTACTCATGTAATAACTTCATTTTATGCCCCATCTCTGCAAATGTTCAATATCAGTTTAGTTGGAGCTCTGGTCTAGTGGGAGGTGTCCCTGTCCATGGCAGGGACAGGAAAAAAATGGCCTTAAAGGTCCTTTCCAACCCAAACTCCTCTGTGATTCTACACTGCAATACATCACTCTCTGTGATTCTGCATCTGCAGACAGCTCACTGACCCTTATGCTCTCAGACTCAAAGCAGTTACTGGTGCCCTGCAAAACAAATGATTATTAAAATCCTTAATTGTTTGGAAGCAGCTGATTAGAGAGAGCACACCCCTCTCTGCAGTATCTCAGCAAAGCAGCAGTCAGCACAGCTGCTGATACTCTCTCATGATAGAAGCAAGATTTTTTATTTTTTTTCAGTAAAATAGAAGATCAAATATCCTTCTGTTGAGGCTTGAAACAGGCTGATTTTATTGACATCTAGAATATGCTGAGGGGGCCCATGTGGAGAGGTACGCAGCAGAGATAAAGAATAATTTTTGAGGGTGACAGAATTTGATAATGGGCTGTAAATTAAAAAAGTGTTGATGGGTTTGCATATTTGGTATTGTAGTTAAAAACTCATTAAACAGAAAATGCTGCATTTGCTTTGGATTTATTTATTAATCAAATAAATTCTACTTGCTGTTTCAGAAATAGTATTAACAGATCAGTTCACATGAAAAGAGATCCTTATATGTTTTATATTTATGGAATAATTTTACTTTCCCCCAAAAAAAAAAATAAAAATGCACTTACCACAGGAGGTCATTTCGTCCGTTCCATCTCCACAGTCATCCTCCCTGTCACACAGCCATGAGGTTGGAATACACCGTCCATTCCCACAAGAAAACTGATTAACCTGACAAGTTCTTGCTGCCAAGACAAAACACTCCAAAAATACAAGGGAAATGGACTAGATCCATTAGGTCTCATGGTGGGTGCCTGAGTTTAGAAGCTGCAGGGCTGGAGCATCCTGGCCTGCTGCACCTCTCCCCTGCTCTGATTCAACATCATTCACCTCCTTTGATTTCAGAGAAAACTGAGGTCATCTGCAGGGCTGTGCTCTACCACTGCTGTGTGGAATTCTGAGTGGCTTCCTCCTCATAAAAGAACATGAAATTCTATATATAATTATGCAAAACTAGATTGTGAGAAGAGGATTAATATACGCTAATGCTTGAAGTAAAGAAAAATCAGGGCATGAAAACGTCCACCAACTGGGATATTAATGACTTGTATTCCATAAATGATCTTGTGAAATTCCTATTTACACAGGAAAATGGGAATTAGGTTTTGTGCAATGTGCCTGGCCTCACTGTTCTCAGAATCCTTGCCTTTGCAAGCACTTAACTGTAATCATGCATTAAAGGAATCAATGCATGGCTTTCTCCTAAGAAATAAGGTTCACTAAAAGAATTTGTGCTATGTAACTACAGAAATTACTTTGAAAGCTGACGAAGAGTAAAATGCCACTAAAAAGCTAGTGTAGAAAACTGCCATTACGTATAATTTTGTTTATTTAAAATGTGAACCCATAATAATTCCAGTGATAGCAACAGATTTTTATCCCAAATTTAAGCTTTTAGAGTTCACCTGGATGTTATTCTACACTTTAAAAAAATGGCTATGTCAAAAACCCCAGTAACTGAAAGACTATTTCTAAATTTGTTATTCTCAACTACCATTTTCCTTTTTCTTCATAGAAGCAGCCCAAAACAAAAAAGACAAATGAAAGTTTTAAATATTTCAAAGATTTTTGAATCAAAATTTTTTAAACATTAACAGTGTTTGCCACTGCAGGAATAAAAGGAAAAACAAGAATACAAAATTCAATCCATAGCCAACTGACACAGAGATTAAAAGAAATGGTCTGCAAATTAGACTCTCACCCTACAAGCAAACAGTTGGATATGAAAGAATATCAAGGCAATAAGACATCAGGAAATATTTTAATGTACAATGAGGGCTGTCTTTCACTGTACTTCAGTTCAAAACAGTCATCAGCTTACTGATGGCAGGCATTTTGCATATTTGAGGTTTAATGATTGTTTAGTGTACTCTGACAACAAGCATTAAACATCACTTCCAAACGAGCAGAGGGCAGATTGGGAACTCTGTGATTTACTACAGTGGAATCAGTAAACAATCTTCACCTTGCTATTTCCTTAAAAACTCACTCTCCAGTAAATAACTCAGAAATGAAAAGAATTTCAAGGCACTGAGTGGAAACTGAATAAATATGCATAAACTAAATGAGCAAAAAATAAAATTTACTGGTGACATGGCACCCATCACAGCATGTTAATAAACAAAATTATAACTGCCAAAAAAGATTTGTACCTCAAAGTTTATACCTGAGCATTGCTTTGACAGTCGACCCATATGGAGAGATTAAGAGCTGAATTACTTCAGAAAGCACAGTCAAGCACATGGATTAAGTAAAATATAATTTGTATTCCAGCCTTGGTGGCATCAGAATCTGAATTCATTTAAAACGTCATTAATCAGATTACAAGCAGCAGAGTAGTTCACTTCAGTTCCAATCAGTCCTGAACTATTTATGGAACTGAAGTTAGAAAACCTGTATGCACAACCAAGTAAAATTTTTACCTGCACAAGTTTTATTTGATTCGTCTTCGTTATTTCCACAATCATTAGCTCCATCACAAAGCCACCTCTTGGGAATGCAGCGATTATTTTGGCACTTAAACTGATCATCAGGACAACTATGATTGACTGTGGAGAAAAAGAGAGAGGGTTTTTTCCCCTAAGAAAATCATCTGAGAAAAGCAGCTGTGAAAAGAACACGTTAAACAGTATTCCCTGGTGATGCAGTTAGTGTGGTTATCCTGTATAGATAACTGCCATGACATAAAGATTGTTCAGCACACCAGTCAATTAGAAATATTGCAGTACTTCAATCATAAATTAAATGACATACAGCAAAGATGCCAATATGGAGATCCTCTTCTATTAAGTGATAAAAGGTAGCAGCATTTTATGGTGTTGCTATTTCCTTACAGAAAGATGTCCTTGATCACATTTGAGCAGTGTGATGATGTTTGCAAACTAAAGTGCAAATAAACAAAGGAAAACACCGAAGGGAGCGGCTGCAAACTGCTAAGTACAGATCCAAAATATGATACCACAGTGAGAAGGGATTTGGGCAGGTCATAAAATGCTTCTAAAATGAGGCACATTACCATCAATGGCCATATATATATCTGCTGTTTACTCACCATGAAATTGTAGGTGTCAAAAAGTGAAATATGCAACACGGAGTAAAACTAACAAAAAAAAAAAAATCTGGTATTGAGGAGTGAACAAGTTCACTCTCAAACATGTTTCTGCTGGCTACCAATTCTCATGGAAAGGATGAAGCTGGATGTACAGAATTTATGTCAATACTACTGGCCTTCTCTAGACACTGCAGTAGTGTTTATGTTCTGCCTCTTTCATGCTAATAACAACATCTATTATTAGCAGATCTTGCTCATCTTGATCTAGACAAAAACAGTAAACTGCACATGGTTTCCAACACGGGGATAAAAATAATCTCCAGCTATTTTTCACCTACTCAGCCATCCACAGTCTCTTTTTTAAAGTTTAACATACATCTGGAAACAAAGGGTATTTAAAATGAAAGGATGTCTTGCAGGCTTATCCTTGACATTTTGGTAGCTTTTATCTTTGACCTTTCTGCCTATTCTCCCAATTGCAGACAACACAGAGCAAGGGTGATATCAACAGCACAGGAACTCCCTGGGAGTGGTTTGTGGGCAGGGTGCAGAAACACAGGAAGTAGAGATTTGTTACCCATCTGAGCAGAAAGCTGTCCCAAATCTCAGACTTCTCAAGCAATACACTTTGCAATGCGACTGGAGAACAAAACTGGAAGCATCCAAGTAATAAAATCACAAGTTGAAGACTTTTTTTTTAAAAATTGACTTTAATACTTGACATAGATACCGCTTTAAATGGTAGTTAAGCTTTTGCTCATATATATTTAGCAATACATGTGTATTCTACTCATAATTGCAAATATTTGAAACTTATAAAGAGCTATTGGAGTTACCATGGCAACTGCTGAGATCAATGGTATCACACTGGCCATGTAAACATTCATAGATCACATTCAGGTTTATGACCACAGTATGATTTCATTTATATCTGTATAAATCCTAAGAGAATTACAAGCTCTGATCAATGAGCTGGTCTTGCTTACACTAATTTAAAAGACAATCAAGTCAAATCTGCTGAAAGATTTTCCTTCTCACTGTCTTTATTAGTTGAACTCCCTAATTTAAGTGAAAGAAACAGACCGCAGCATCGAAACAAAGTTCAAAACTAGAATAATTTTTAACAATACTGTTGAAATCAGGAATGACTACTATATGCAGCAGTCAAAATACATAAATGCTGGGAAAACAAAAACAAACAAACCCCAAACCAGTCATTTAATAGTTATATTGAAAAAGGTCTAGGCATTACAGAGGATCACAAGATCAGTTTGCATCAGCAGCATCAGGCCTGCGTGAAGCAGGCAAGAATTACTCAAGGATGAATAAACCACCACCCTTCAAAAACACATTCTCTCAGCCTTACCAGCTTCACAAAAGCCTCAGCAGAAATACACACATCCAGTTTTGGACATCCATCCCTGAGAATCACTTAAGTAAAGAACAATGAAAACTAAAGAAAACCTGATATAATCTACAAGGAAAAAACAAAAAAAAAAAAAAAAAAAAAAAAGCCAAAAAACCCAATGATAAACCTAACAAAACCCAAGAACAGTTCAGAGTTGTTTGGTCTCAAAGAGATAAGAAAAGAGACACTATGATAGGAGTTTTCAGACATATAGAACAGTAGGGCAGAGTAGAAGAGGGTTCATTTCTACAATTGATTGGGAGAAACAACGTACTTTCATTTCTGTAAAGGATATTTGGTTTAGAGAAGTGAGCTAAGGACAGAAAGACATTGAGACAAATAGAATAAGGAAAAGAATTCTCAGTGCTGCTACACTAATCTAATAGCAGACTACTTAAGGACCTTCCAGAAATGACAGGTACATAATTGGTATGTTTTCTATTATGTTTCATTTCAACAGTGGAATTCCCACACAGCAAAAAATTACATCTCTTGTAAAATTGTAACTTCAAAGACAAAGTACACCTAATTTAGTACTGGAAATGGTTTAGGGACTTGGGTTTTAGTTTTGCTGTTGGTTTGATTTTCTTGGTGGGATTTTGGTAGGGGGACGGTGTTTGCTTTGTTGGTTTGCTTGTTTGTGGCATTTTTGGGGGTTTGGGTGTTTTGTTTGTTTCTTTCTTTTTTTCCTGAGGATTTTTGCTCTTTGTTTTTTTTTAAGAAATGTACTATACAGTTTCAGTAATTTTCCTGGTTGGAAGGGACCTGCTGAGATCTGGTGTGATCCCATGCTTAAACAGGGCCAGATAAAGGTTTCTCAGGACTGTGCCCACAGTAGTTTTGAGCACCTCCACAGACAGAAACTCCACACCATTTTGGGCAATCTATTCCAGTGTCTGACAGTAAAAAAAGCATTATCTTTCAGATGTTCAGATAAAATTAATGCTTTTCAATTTGTGCCCGTTACCTTTAGTCCTGCTAGGGACACTACCAAGAAGAGCATGGCTCCCTTTTTCCATTCCCTCCCCCTGGCTGTTACACTGTGACCCGTGCAAGAAACAGTGCAAAACAAAGCCAAACCCACCAATATTTAAAGAATTAGCAATGGTGATGCCAACCCCAAAAGCTGGTCTTGCGCTGCATTACAAAACAAGCGCACCAGTGAGATTTGAAAGGGCTACTGCTGCACGCAGGAAAAGGAGGAAAAGAAAGGTTTGCATGGATGGCTTAAGGATGATCACTCCTGTTTGGTTGGCACTGTTTAGTCTGCCATGCCCAAAACCAGGCAGGGACTGTGGGTGAGAAGGCCAATGCATACGTACAGCAGATGTCGGAGCGCTCGTCGCTGCCGTCCAGGCAGTCGTCGTCGCCGTCGCAGCGCCAGCGCTCCTGGATGCAGCGCTTGTTGCTGCACTGGAACTGCTCAGCCTTGCACAGCTGGGGCATCACTTCTCCCTCTTTAACTGGGAAAAACATCCAACAAGCACATCTTTTTATCTGCTTGATAAACCCAGAGTGCAATGCTGCCCCTACGGAAATACGGATCAATTCTTGCTCTTGCTGTTAGGAACATTTTTACGTAAGCTCGGCATGTCTGAGGTAATTCCACCTGTGGTCAGTAGTAGCACACGTATCTGAGTGCATGGCTGAGGAATGTACTGCAAATAAATGGAAAAACTCTGAACAGAATGGCACTCAAACTGGTTTTTAAACTGCTGCTTAGAGGGTAGTGCAAAAACATCAGTTTAAAATATTGCAATACCTCATCAACAGCAAAAAGGAAATATTCTGACAGCCATTGGCCAAAATCTGGTGAACATTTAGGGATAGAAAGTGATTACTAAAAAGCTGATCCTTGTATCCAAGCAACAACTCAAACACCTGTATTATGCACTGGTACAGCCTTGGTAGAGAAGAAAGGATAAAATTTTTCGGGGGTAGAGTTAAGTGGCAAGCTACAAGCTTATTGATAAAGCCAGGCAGGTGCATTTCTCAACATCAGGTTCAGAATGCTTCATGTGTAAAAGCCACACATCAGTCTATGTGTGAGGACCCTATGAGGAATACCAGAGCCCTTGGAAAGGGCCAGGCAGTGATGTGTGTTGGGGAAAAAGCAGGAAACCTCATTCCAGCCTCAGTCTCTAACCTCTCTTCCTAATGCCTACATTCCATCTTTCCAGTGAGGAGTCCACCTTGCAGTAATTTCTGCTAAAAAAGCAAAATTGGGGTTTTTTAACAACACTGATGGCTCTGCCTGCCGTGCCTTTGGGTCAAATCCAAGGTCATTGCAAGTTCCATAATGTTCATCATGTTATGAAATAATCCTTATGCTTTACTCATCTCTACTAAGATTATTGCTGGAGACTCATGTAAAATGTTACACACTTCACTTCAAGGAATAGATCAAAGAGACTTAGGAAAAAAAGAAAATTTTTAGAAAGATACAAACACCAAATCTAAATATTAAAAAAAACCCCTAAATCTGTAGTATCTGGCAAGTTATTATACTAATTCAAAATCCCACCATTTATTATACCAATTTTTATCATTGTTTCAATGAAGATATCTAAAGAAAAGACAGCAATATTTGCACGCTCGGTGTCAGAACCTGTTATATATAAATACATCTCCTTGACATGTTTTATAAACAGTTTCATCATGTACATTTCAATGTCAGATTTCTGCTTATGATACTTAGTCAGTAGAATAATCTGACAACTGTTCATACATATTTAATTTAATAATTATATAGATTAATTTCTGATATTTTTATAAGAGTTCAGTGAACTATTTAAGTGTTTTATCATATCAGATTTGCTTATGTTATTTCCAATGCATTCTATCCTTATATAGTCTATTTGATATTCTGTTTTCTCTGGAAAATCTTTTGTATTCTCTAGACTGTCTTTAACTAGAATCTTTATTTGAATAAATATCTTTGTCTCATAGAACCTCTAGGAGGGCACACTTTCTGGTTTTATTTTCAGGTCTGACTTGATCCCTTAACAGCAGCATCAACTCAGATATTCTGTAAGAATCTTACTCATGCAGGTTGTACTGTTTTCCTCCAAAAGCTGATTATCAGCACAGGCACAAACTCTGCCTCCAGGAATGGCCAAACAAAGAGTGCTGCAGCCTCCATTATTAACACGACAGGCATTATCACCTGGGAAAAGAAATAAAAAGCAACTTTAAAACTAACAGCCATGCTAGGAATAAACAATAGGGTTTTGGGGAGAGTTTTTAGCTGTTTTTTATTTAGGAACATAAACAAATGAAGAATTTTTTGCAATTATTTTCCTTTTGTGTTCGGAACACATTATTTTCATAGTTTGGTTATGGTGGGTTCTAATATTTAAACATACTTAGCTACAGGTTGCAATATTCTATAACAATAATAAAACCCCACAAAAAAACTGCACCATCAGCTCAGAGCATTCTACCTTCCTGTTTTGTGAGGGGAACAAACACTGAAAACATTTGGCACAGCTATATGCACATAGTGGCTTCAAGGAATCAAACAGTACATAAAGGAATGTTCTGAAGTTAATTGGCATCTGTACACGTCAAAACAATGTGGCTACAAATGCAGATTAAGAAAAAAGAGAAAGGAAACAAATGAAAAGTACAAAAAGATCTATGACAGATTACAAACAAATATTTCACTATTCTTTTCTGAACACATCTGCCATTGCTCTTGTTTGCTTTTCATGTTATTGTTCCTTCCCCAAAGCTGTTCCCATGAAGACACTGACAGCTGTCAGGTGTTTTAACCCTCTACCAAGGGCTGCTGCAGCCTCACCACCTCATTCCTCAGGCAACCACACTTAAAGTCACCGAGACCCCACAGATGTCACAATTTCTGTTTGTCACTTTGGTCATGACCTAATTGCTTGGATCTGCACTGCAGAGGACACTCAGCCTCTCATGAGCAAAGCTCTGCTCATTCCAGGTGTTGGTGAGAAGCAAAAATGATCAAGCAAGCTGGAAAACTTCATGTCTGCTGAACATTTAAATTAAAACTGCCTTTTTTTTTATTTTCCTGTCCCAGTAAAAAGCAGCTCCTCCTTTTAAAGGTGTACAAAACATTCATCAGCTACCCAGGCTAAAACAGACTCCACACAATTCCCTCTCCTCAAAGCTCCTCACTTCACTTTTCATGGAAAATATAATATTTTCATGGAGCTATAAACATGGATATTAAACTGTCCTGTCATAGCCATTCCTGCATGTGAAGGGAAATCACCAAATTATCAAATGAACATCAGATAATCAGCAAATAAATCAAGATTTTGAAAATATTTAAATTTTAAGATGTGCATTGATACATCTTACAATACAGACCTTGAGCAGTGCTTAATAACCTTTTCCTATACTTTTTCTGATCACTTCTTAGAAGAAAATATGTCTATAGTCCATTAAAACACCACTGAAATTTTAAATGGGTTTGTTTTAAATGTTTAAATGCAAAATGTTTAATAGAGAATGATGTGAAAGGCCACTGTGGTACTTGTACTTTCACTGCATAGGTGTGAGATGGGATAAACACCCAAAAATTTCTCTGTGAAGTCTGAGGGCTTGATCACAATTTTAGACAGAGCATAGACTGGACACTTAATACACATTAATGGGTCCTGATGTCAAGTGTGAGACTATAACCTAAACCACTACAAAAAAACCCAACTATTAGGTCTGTGCTCATCAAAACTGAAATAGTATGACCAAAACATCAGAAATGTAATAAATGTATTTGAGTCTAAATTTTGGAAAACCTCAAGTAAAACACAGCCTCAGAAAAAGTAGCCTTGAAAGTCTCTCCATCTTTACAGAGCCATCATTGCACAAATAGAGGATGTCAGTAACAAAGATTTAAAACGTTTTCAGAAGCTGACAAAACCCAAAATACAATCTTCAAAAGTGACTCCAACATTACATAGCAAAAAGCAAAACATTTGCAGTGATTTAATTAAAGAATGTACATGTGTTTGTCAGCTCACTAAAACAGAATAAGCCTATGGAATAAAAGACTATTTCAGACAAATACTGAAAACACATTGAAAAGCCATGATGATTCTGAAGCCCAATGCGAGCTGAAAATAAGTAACATCAAAAATTAAATCACTAGATCAAAGTCAACTGGTCCATCTTGAAGATGAAAAGTTCCTACTTAACCTCATAATTGGGATGACAAACTCCTGCACAGTGGGTTATGTGCTAAGGGAAGTGATAAAAGAGGGGATGATGACAAGGAAAATAGAAGTACTAAGAGTTTAAGCTAAAAGATCCAAGATAAAAAGCTTTATAAAGCACAGTCTCCAACCTGAAGGTGCAATGAGACCTTCAGTCCCATCAGTCTTGAAGGGACTCCTAGGCTGAAATGTCTCCCAAAACACAGTTCAAACAGGTTAAGCCTCTTTGTTGAAAAAGCTGTAGAATCTGTAAAGCTATCAGGTATCTGGTAAATTAAATTTCCTCGACTACACTTCATAACAGCTATTTTATATGGGTCTTCTTAAAGTAATCCCAAAATTTTAAAATACTTTCAAAGCTATTATCAAATTTGTCATATTTTGACAGCTTTTAAAAGCAGCTGCTGCCCTGTTGATTGCCTGTGATTAAACTAGGCCAATTCCATTTTAATTAGCTAAAAAATTATTCCAGAGCTAAACCAACAATGTAATTGCATCTCAGTCTCCATTCTCAGGAAAAAAAAAAAAATAGTAACCACGCACATTTGTTCAATCTTCTCAGTTAATAGATACACTGAAGTATTTATTGCATTTTTACCTTCTTATTAATGTAACCTCAAGTACTGTTAAATTGTGTAAGCCCACTCAGGATCATTCTCCACACATGAAGAGCAGCAGCCTGGTGCTCAAGCTCTTCTTTGCAGTCTGAGGAGTTAAAACATTAGCTGAATTCAAAAGAGGCTACTTTAAGTGCTGTAAATGCCCTTACACAAGAATTATTTACATGTAAGTATCAATCCAGCCTTTCAGTGCAGTGGAAATACCTGCAGGCCTTGGCAGGGCCATACTCTGAGTGTAAATCCAACTTGGATTACTGTGCTTCACCCACCCATTTTTTAGGGATTCCTAATGCATAGAGACCTAAAGTCTAAGCCTAAGAAAGTAAGGGGAATTCTAATCTGTGAAAGCAAGGAAAAAGGAAATAAACAACATTCCTTCAAAAGAGGCTCATGCCTCATGAGAGAGAGGGAACATGAAAAACACCTCTCCTTGAGGAGACCCCAAACCCTTCATGTCACTACCCAAAGCAACACAGGATTGGCACAGGATCCTGGAAAAGCCCCCCTGATAAAAATGCCAGTCTAAATTGAACTATACCTAAAGAAAATGATGCAGTTTCTGCCTGTGTAGACAGTGACAATACCAGCAGCATCAAAGCAGTCACCTCAAAATATCACAGCCAAAAGTTTCTGAGGTTTGTGCATGCAATCTCTAATCTACAACTCGTCTGTAAAATGGTTTGCTGTGTTTTGTCTGTACCACAATTCAGCCTTGAGCCTGCTCTTTTAGAAGAAAAACAGTCACATGCACACACAGAGTTTCTTTAAAATAAAGTTTTATGCTCCTTTGGGAACAACAGCAGGATCAACCTCACTGAGCATGACAAAAAGGGAAGTTCCTAAAGGCTGCAGTTAGCTTACAAAATTCCAATTACAGTTTCAAATAAAGAATATATTAACAAACCAAATTCTCTCCCTTAAGACTTTAGCTCATTCAGCAAAACTGCCTAAGAGGCACTCCCTCTGGTGTCAGCTTACTTGCAAACTAACAGAAACTTGCATTAAATGCCCCTTTTTTTCATAAAAGAAAGGAAGTTTCTAAGTACTGAATAAAGTAGCAAAAGTACTAAGTATTGAAGCAAACACTGCATCTTCTATTAGCAGAAAAACCATTCTGAAATTTGGCCACCTTGAGGGCACATTTGGGACCAGATTTCGCCTTAGAAACATCAACCAAATCCAAAATAAATATAAGAAAAATCCACAATAAATATAAGAAAAAAATCCAGATGCTACATTTACATGTCTTTGACATTAAGAGAGAGTCCCTGAAAAGCATCTTTGATAACAAGAATGCTGTTGCAGCAACCCTGACATAGCACAGTCCTATATATACTACATAGCTTTAGGTAGAGGAAATTTAGATGCTACAGCATCAGAAAAGAGAAACTTTTTAACAGTACAAAAATAATCTTTGAACAGTATTTTAGCTATACTAATTCCTGACACTCATTTATATGTCTGGTGGAAGCAATTAAGCAGAAATATGTTTTCACTGAAGCAAGGAAATACTCAACAACTCATAGGTACTAAATGGAATGCAATGTTTTCCTCAGTAAAACACATTTTTAACTTTACCTGTACGGTAGCACTTGTATTCTCTAAATTCTATCCATGGAAAAATATGGCTTTTATCTCATTTCTCTACTGAGACAAGTAGCAACAGCTATGGATTTTTCCACTACTCTCAAAGAACTAATTTTATTCTGTGCAACATACAGTGTTGATGTAGACCAAGATGAGGGAGAAAATTTTAAAAAAGGAAAATACAGGCAGATGCTATGATCTCATTTAAGAAAAGGTAAATGTATTTTGTACCTTTGAACCAATGAACACGTTACCCACTATAATTGATACTTGCACAGCATTTCTTGGTCACACAAGGAAAAAGGGCAATAAAGGCAGTGTGAATGCACAGAAGGGATTCAGACAGGAATAATACTATGATTCACTTTCAGGATTTATGAGAGCTTCAATTTCTATATCAATGGACTGAAACGTTGGAAAATATCTTTCTCATGCCACAACCCGTATTTGTTTTTCTATTTTTGTTCATCCAGTCACCTAAAAACACTTGGAGACTGTAAGGGAAATTGCCCTTTTACAACAAATTTCTGGAGAAACTGTGTAAGTACCTTGCTGTTTGCGTGGATCATAAATCTGGAGCCCAAACAGAGGTGGCCTCTCACTTCTCAACAATGTCACATTCCTTGTTACCAGATCCAACTGGAAAATCGACCCATTCATATAATCTGTCCAGTATATATAATTTCCATGATGTGACAGTCCGAAAGGATGATTCAAATCTTTTCCATTGTAGACTACCTGCAATTAATTAGTGGTAGGTGAGCATCAGGAATTAATAATTAATTATTAATCAATTATTAATAATCAAATAAATAATTAAGAACTTAAATTAATAAATAATTTTAAAAATATTAATTTTTCAGAGCAAGTAGAACAGGAAACAAGAAAATTGAGATAATTACTGTCCCAAACATAACAACCTATTGCAATAAAATTAAACAAAGAGTGCAAAGCCTTTCTGTGCAGCATTATCAATATCTAACTTCAGAAAACTTCATATAAATTCACTTTAAGTGGCCCCCATCAGATAATACAAGAACAGGCTGCCCAGAGAAGTGGTGGAGTCACTAACCCTGGGAGGATAGCAAAGACACAGATGTGGGATTTAGGGTCATGCTCAGTGGTGAACTGGGCAGTGCTGGGTTAAGGGCTGAAGACCTTCAGGGCCTTTCCCAATATAACCAATTTCATGATCCTGTGATTCTATCCCAGCAGCTGCAGTTTGGAGTGACTGTTCTGCTTCTTCTGGCTGGGATCCCTGCAGGAACCAAGAGCCCTTTTCTGCCTTGCCCCAGAGAGAAGGAAGCAGTTCCTTACATGCCCTACCTTGTCTGTTTATAGACACAAACCCAAGAGAACACAGAGATAAAGACAACTAAAATACTGCTTTGGGATGATTGACAAACATCTTTTGCCCTTCAGATTTTCTCTTTGGACTTGGAATTTTTATAGTCAAAACTCTTCATCTCAGTGAACTGCTTTTGATCCAAATTAATCAATCAGCCAATAACCTGACAGCTACTGGTGGAATTTAGGACCTCCCCATCCCCAAAATCTTCACTGTACTGACACAGAATTAAAGATGTGATTGATCCAGCTACATTTTGACCAAAATATCCCATATCTAAATACAAATGATTAAGCATCAAAACCAAGTATCTCCTAGTTATTTTTGGCTACATAAATTTTATTCAAATAGTTATGTATTTTTTCACTATCTCAGAATTAAAAAGAAAAAAAAAAAAAGAAAAATTCTGTGACACAACTCAAAATAAAACCTGTAAAGACAGGTGCTTCTTATTATTCTTCAGCCACTAATTTTATGAAGCAGATGGTAAAACTTGCTCAAATTATCAGACTCCAGTCTAAGCTTTAACCATTTTCAAGTGTCTTATTCTGTGCTTGTTGCTTCTACAAACCCACAAGAATGTCTGCACAGACCTGTATCTAGCTAGTACAGGCACTGGTAACAACTAAAGCAATCTCTCTCCATCTTTGAAAGCATTTGTTGAATATTACCACAAATGCTCAAAAGAGGCAGAGAGATTCATCAAAACCAGCTCATCCAGTGAAGTTCAAAAAAAAGCCTCTCTATGGCAAAACAAAACAAAAAAAAAAAGAATGTGAGTTTTGCAGCTTAATGGCTCAAGCCATTAAAACATAACTCATTGCCGCATGAGAGAAAATAGATTTAAAAAAAAAAATCAGGTTTGGTGTCACTTAGTAGAGAGGAACATCTTAAGGTGTGTTTGAGGCTCTCACTCAAGGCTGCCATCCTCACCCCGACAGAGATGACACCGGACACATGGCAGGGTCACACTGATTTAAAAACCTTGAGAAGTATTTTTACTGTAACAAAATAAAATCCAGAGAAAGAACATGCCTGTGGCAAACCAGCAGCATTTCTCTTTTACCTTTCTGTCAGTCCCATTCAAATAGATCCTTTCAATGTGATCATAATAGGCATCACACCAGTACAGGACATGGGCACGGGAGTCCAGAGTTAAACCATTTGGCCAGAGCATCTTTGATGTCACAAAAACCTGCCGGCTGTAGCCATCCATCCAGGCCTTCTCAATCCTCCCCACGCTGGCATCTATTTCATCTTCCTCCCAGTCTGTCCAATACATCCAGCTAGGGAATTACAAAAATGAGCATTGAAATCCCATTTTAATCAGGTCAATTATACCGTGGGCTTTCAGCAACAGCTCGTCTGAGGCACAGCAATTTGGACTTTTGCAGGTTGCCTTCCATTGCTGCCTCTATAACTGTGTCACCTTCCCTGATGCTGCTGAAGTGACACTTTGCTCATATTGTGATAAAGCACATAAATACCAGATGGACCAATAGACAAGAAAAGTGAAAGAATTAACACCTTATTTAATCCCACCAGAATTATGAGGTTTCTTTGTTTGCTTTTTTTTTAAACCATCAATCGTATTGACTTTATCACTAACTTCAATTTTTACAGTGAGCTGGTTCTGGCCAGGTCTAATTTGCCTTTATGACATAATTCTCATTTTTATTACACCTAATTCTACCAAAGAAGTTGCAACACAATAATTATCTGCACTCTGGTTTTAGAGCTAAAGGATAACCCTGACATTCTGTGAACTTCAGATGCTACATGAAAGCAGCTAAATTACACAGAAAACTGTTACAAGTACTTTGTTCATCACTAAAATGTTTAGAAATAGTAGTTGCTGTGAAAATTAGCTGAAAAATAGCCATTAGGCAATTTTAGCATAGTTTTATAGTTTATAATACAGCAATATAGATTAAAAAAAAAACCAAAAAAACCAACAAAGTGTGAAAGGAAGGCACCAACATTACTTTGGAAAAGTTAAAGAAAGAGACATTAACTCCTCTAAAAGTGTTGGCTCAGAGGAATTCTATGAGTCATTCTCTACTGTACACTACAGAATAAACCTTGGTTTTTCTTATTAAATTATTCTGATCATCATATTCTATTACAGAATTTTCCCATGGAAACTGTGATTTCCACGATTTAAAATACACAACTTGTACAAAAGCAGAGGGCATCAAATATGCTAAAAACATCACTATTTTTTTCCTTAACTTTTTTTTCCCTAGGAAAATGAATTAATTAATGGGAAGAAATACCTAGAAACCTGCATGCAATCTGTGAATCATCTCAGATTGTATCACATCCAGTCACATCATTCACAAATGAAAATGTCTGCCAGACAGCAGATGCTTACTTCTAGGCAAACACAGCATTTCAATTAACAAGCATTAAAGACAGGAAAAACATCAGGCCAATCTTAAATGGATCCTGTTTATTAAAGTTATCATGATTTAATTGCTATTGATGTACCTCACATTTTATTTCACAGGATTTATGTTTCTGAAAAAAAACTTCTGTGATCCTACACCATTTAATTGGCCTGTACTTTAAAGAATAAAGTCCTGACATTTAAATACTGAGTTTACAAGGGAATAATACACTGAAGTGAAAAATTATTATTTTTATCACACCTGTGTAAATTATGTCAAATCTACCAGTCAAAAAAAAAAAAAGAACTATTCAAATGCACTTTCATATAAAAGCATAATTTGATATTTATGAGAAACTGGGAAAAAAAAAATTGCACATCATTACACAGGTTTGCAGATATGCAAATGCAGCTTTTTTGTTTCTTTTTCATTTCTCTCAAATCACCCACTAGAAGGCTGCTTTGGGTTCTTTTACTGTTTCTGTAAATATGTGCAAAGAACATCAGTCAATTTTTGATCCATGAGCCTTACAAACTCCATTGCACACGACTCCAACAGCACCAGGTTCATCACAGAATGACAAACCCTGCACATGCCCTGAGGCTCAGGCACACACAGGTCAATATGGCACTTATTTTATTGGGAGACAAAATATGGTTTACAAATATTTACATGACTTCTCAACAGCAATTACAAAGCTTTTCCCCATCAATTCTTTGTCTGTACTTATTTTACTTATCCTGTCAAAAGCTAAAACGTGCTCACAGTGACAGACATTTAAGTCAATGTGCTTTAATTGTATCTCAAAATGCAGTTAATGCTCCAACACCGGTTAAATCGAGACTAAAATTTTGGAAACACAATTAAAAAGCCATAATAAATACAATCCCTCAGGAAGAGCTTCCATGAGAAGTATAATCACGAAGGACATGCTATTTTATTGGAGAAGTGTTTTATCCAATGGCCCTTTCCAGGCAATACATCTTCATACACTGTTTCCTGTGCCATGCACTTACTGAGCTGGAAAATTTAACAAAGTAATTGCAGGTGTGGTTATGGTTCGTGGTCTGATTTTATGCCCTCACTATCTGACCTTAATGAATTGTAACCTTTCCACAGTCACTTCCCCTCCTCAAAGGACAGACTCAAAAGGGAAAACTTGATAGTGTAAATATTTTCTATAATAGGAGAATAGCAATCAATCCAGCCATGCTAAAACTACCCACCTACATCATTCTTCAGTGACAACTCCCTGAACAAATCTAACACTGATTTTTAAAGTAAACCACCATTATTCCACAGTGATATAAAGTGGTTTGGTTGTTTTTTTTTAATTTTGCAGCCTATCACAATTAATTAATGCTAATAAGTAATGAAGAGTAGTGTCTCAGTTTTGTAAACTAGTGTGTCCATGGATATGGTCACCATTACCTCCAGAAAATGAGACACAGAGAGAGAAATAACTTACAGGAGAGCATCTTAAAATTCCCTTAACATTAAAAATTCATACAGGACTTACACCTTCAATTTGTTTGAGAAAAAGGTGACTCACATCCAGATTAACAGGACAGACACTCAACAGGGACAGGCATACAAATCCTTCTGAAGGCCTCAGGGCAAGAATGCAGGACAGGAATCACAGACATTGCAGCCTCCTGAAGAGTTGCAGACTGCTACAGGACTCTACAAACCTCATCCTGAGCAAAGTCAATCCTGTATTTATGCTACAAACACAACCATTACAGACAAAACAGTTGGCTTCATACCCATTGACAGGATCAACAACAATTCCTCTCGGGTGGGACATGTCTCCCTCCAGTAAAGTTTTCCTACTCTGAGCAGCTTTCTCCAGTCTGGCAACAGCAATTGTTTTCCTGTGGCCATCATTGGTCCAATAAAGATTATTTCCAATCCAGTCCACTGCTATGCCTTCCACATTATCAAGATCTGTTGAAAGAGAGAAGACAGTAGGAAGAGGTTAATACTAATTATGTTCTGTATTTACTTACATTCATTATTTATTATGTGATATCCATGCTGTGTTTTCAAAATTGCTTTTTTCCCTTATCTACTAAAGGTCCAAAGCATATTACAGATATTTGGTACTCACCAAATATCAACTAAACCTTGCTCACTTAAGAAAGTAGACCTAAGTTTTGTAAATCAATCACGGGTGTAGAGATGGTGATATGTCCTGTAAGACACAATCTGAGAAAGTTATGTGGGGAAAAAAAAATGTGGCATATGTCGAGAGGTCTTGCAAAATGTGTTTTAACATTTTTATCTGTATTTCTGATATACCTGCACTTTTAGGGAGCTATTTCACCTTGTGATCTAAGAAGCTTGAGGGAAGCAAAGGTGTCAGAATGAGCTCTCCAGGACATGAAACACAGAATGATGGTGTTTCTAACCCAGCAACCACCTGGTCTGACAAGAATCACCCAAAGCACAAAAAGAGTGATTTGTTCAAAAATCATTTTATTTTTATCCTGTCTTACCAAGGTAATTTGGGCTAAACATAGTTTTTATACTAATAAGATCAAATTTTGATATTAATAAGATCAACTTTTTAGAGAAAATATTTTCCTTTTTTTTTTTCTTTTTCTTTGGGAGTCAAACCAGTCCAAACAAATATGGGTTACACTGGTATCAGCAGCAAAACTGTTAGGGTAGAATGCTGGATACCTCCCAATATTTACAAGACTATTGCTCCACATCTATTCAGCTTCACATAATAGCTACTGTCTCTGAGCTACCTTGCCTTCTGCAGGAATTTTGGGGGAAATGTGTTTCTAAACTAAAGACAATCTAAGTAAAAAAAGCTCATGGTAACTAAATACTATCTATATAAGAAAGTTTTAAAAATAAAGGAGAATTCTACAGCACAACCCTACAGAGATAATTTTCATTGTTTTTGTGGAGTTATAATTTCAAGTTCACTTTTATTGCACTAGCTAAAAGCTTTAAATACATTAATTTAAATACAAATTAAATATAAATTAATACAAATTTTCAAATAGGTTTCACACCAAGTAGTAAACAGGAAGAGGATAAGGGTCATTCTGCCTTTCTGGTTAAACAAAACTGATCTGACTACAGTAAGCCAGTCCTTCTGCAGTAAAGCCCTTTCAGCATAAAAGGGAGGAGGTAATAAAATACCCTTGTGATCATTCTTCACTTGCTAATTGAAAAATTAACACTTGCAATTCTGGAATTTCCACCAGAATTTTACTACCAATAGTAATATGAGGGCTCCAAATACATTGAATGTAGATAGGAGATTTTTAAAAACTCAAAGTTCTAGAGGCAGCAATTTGCCACACTGATTTACAATGTGAAACAGATCACAGGCAGAGCATGTAATTTGGTACAGAATGGCCAAGATCATCAATATTGGTTAGGTCATGTGCAGGAATAATGACTAAAATGCTAGATTAACATAAAAATTGGGGGGGAAATAACTCTTCTATATACCAACCTTCCACACAGCTTCCAAAGATCTGTACAGACTTACTTTGCCCTTGTTTAAGCAACAGGTTAGCCCTGATCATCCTAACTAAAATTGCAAGAAAATAATATAAGACTTTCAGGCTTACAGCAACATCCAAAGAAAGCATTAGGGGTACAAAGACAAGTAAAAACCCCTGAGCTTGTGCTCAAGTTACATGGACTGAACAGTATTTAGATCCATTTAAAAATGCTTGGGTTTTTCCCCATTTTTAATGTAAAAGGCTGATTTTACATGCAAGCTTGAAAGGTTAATTGTAATTTCTGTAGCTGGTGGCAGTACAGTGCCACTGCAGCTGTGCCAGCAGCTCTAAGCTAGGCTGTGCTGGGGGCTGGGAAATTGTTATCAACACCACACAGCAGTTTGCTTCCCAAAGTGAGGGATAAAAACTCACAGCTGAACCTATATGGGAAATCAAACTCCAGCAGAGTGAGGAGCTCAGTGATCCCAATTCCCAGTGAGCAGCACATGGGATCAGGCTCTCATGTAGGCAAACTGTAATCACCTGAGCTGCAAGGCTTCTGAAGGAGCCTATACATTGAAAAACTTGGCAGTTACCAAAAAAAAGGCAACTTCTAATCTGAGAAGGGGCATCTAGCACAGCTAGGAGCCCTTAGCAGCATGCTTTTCAGAGCAAATAAACTACCTCCTGACACTCCTGATTTTCTGGAGCAGCCTTCCACCAAGGAGTGATATAATCTGTCCCTGCTGAGCTCTTGAGAGTTGACAAGAATAAAAGCTGAGGTGTTATGGCTGGAGGCCACATTAATTTTTTAAATCATAAAAAATACATTAACAAATGTTCTTTAAATATACTTTAAAGTTATGAAACTACACCAAGTTAAAACTAACAGTGTAAGCTCCTGGGGAAGAAGGAAGAGGAAAATGACAGTGACATATTTTTTGGTCTTTGCAAATAGAGGAATCCAATAATAAATCGCCAGATAATCCACAACTCTTTCAGTATTGCATTGATATTTTTGCAATGTTGTACTTATAAAGAATAGACACTATATTTAAACATTATTTACAGGAGTATCACCAATATTCTAGTTTGGCATGTTTGAATAGACTAATCCCAACCTGTCTGACACCCTTTAGCCAGGATGTTCCTTGCTGCTCCCTTATAATGTTCAAATTTTCCTATTTCCTGCTCCTTCCTCTACTCTCCATTTGAATTACTTCATTGTCAAATGAAATGCACAGTTAGTAAAAGAAAGTCAGCAGTGGAAGATGTGAGATGCCCATTATCCATTCCCATGCTGGCAGTGAAATGAAGAATTAACAGACTGACAGCTGAGTATTTGTTATTTTCTGAAACAAATGCCCTTTATTGACCATTCACCAGAGCAGGGTAAAGAGCCTGTCACTATTCCTTGCAATTGCTGGGGAAGGGATCTTGGTGCAGACTCTGAGGAGAGACCTTACACTAAAAGAGCATCATTTCACTGCACAGTGGAGAGGGCTTCTTAGGAGGTGGATTAAAACCTGCATTGTGAATGACATTGAATGGAAATCCCCCTTCTAAAACAATCGTATTTTAGTTACTTTCACTGTCCTGAGCTTCCATTCCCAAGTAAAGATATTAAGCTCTCTGAAGGCCAAGGTGAATATTTATGCTGCTTCTTAGATTGAGGACTAGAAAATAATTACTGTAGCATGAATTTCAGCTGAGGCAGTTGCTGCCTCCTGCTGAGGCAGTATTTCAGAGAAGGGGCAATAAAGGAAAACCAAATATCAATTGACAAACTGGAAGCTTTTTTCATTGCAACAACATTTGGTATGATGAGATACGATTCTAGCCCAGAGAGATTCAATGTAGTGGGAGATGTGGAAACTGGAGAACTGCTGGCATTTTCTCTCATTGCTATAAGAAGTGTTACAAGCATCTTAATTAAGGTTCTAATAGATGTTTAGGTCTTCCTGTTGCTTCCACATATACAATGGAAAATGCATCAGGAAAGACAATGCTTTATTCCTAATGAGTTTTCAAGCACTACGGACAATCTCATTCTGCCAAACTACTTAAACAAGCTCCAGAATCCACAGTGTACTACAAGCTGGAGTGAGGAAGTCTTATAAAGTCTACAAGGATTTGGGATGGCTCAGCAAATACCCAGCTACTGGAAGGATACAGTGAAGACAGGAATTAATCACCAGTGAGTAACTGGACAAAGTAAGAACACACAACAGAATGACTCAAACAAATTTTACATTTCTGCCCTCAGGAAAAATAAACAGGAAGCTGTAAAAAAGTAGCTCCAACTCTGTTCAAGGTCAAAGTTGTGTCTGTTTTCCACAGGAAATTCAAATAAAACTGTAAATTATCTGCAAATGTCAGTTCAGGTTCTCCACAATGAGCATCTCTGAATGTCACCATCACTGTGCATCACCCACCATCTTTGAGGATGGTTTCTCGCTCGGTGCCATCAATTTTCTGCCGCCCAATTAGGAAACTGGTGGTATCAGCAAAGTAAATGTAATTGGTTTCAGCGTGGAAGTCCAGGGCACGAGGATTGACCAGGTTCTCTATGGGGATCATGTACTCATCAGACACTTTGGTATTCAGGTCCATTCCCCGGATTATTCCTGGGCGTCCCTTCCCATAAAAAAGGAACAATTCATTCTTTGGTCCTGCAAAAGGAAGATTACAACAAACATAAACAACTGATGCTGCCTAATCTTCTTCCCAGTGCATAATGTCCCTGTTTAATTAACTGGCATAATTAGTGGGGAGCAGGAGCCTTATTCGATACCAAAAATTAAACTTTCATATATTCTGAAGGTATCTACATAAAAAAAAAAAAATCTAGCTAATTACATTCCCTTATTTAAAATACAAATTACTTCAGTGAGCTGCTTACATCTAATTATTTTTTTTGTGTAAAAGCTCACACTGAAAAAGCATTTGTAGATCACAGAATAACTTTGCATCTGCTGCAAAGTGGACATCTATAGCTCTGTAGACATTTAATTTCACAATTCATTAGGATCTATCAAAGTAATACAGACCACAACTGAAGTAATCTTAAAATTAAACAATACCATGAACCCCAGCATGTACGAAACACATTTTACCCAACTTAAGTTTCTCAGAATCAAACAACAAAAAAGATTAAAGTAAACTTCTTTCAAATTTAAAGGAGTACAACAAATCAACGTACTCTGTTCTTTCCAACTAAGGTACAACACATAGATATCAATATTTCATATTTCTCAGATTTTTAAAATTTAAATAAATGATTACAAACAACTGAAGCTTAGCAAAGTGATTTTCTTTGCTTAAAGATATTTACAGATATCCTTAGAGGCTTAATGCTATCAATATACCTCTTAAATTTCTCCATATACTTTTCCTGCTGCCTCTCAGGGCTTTTTGATGGAATTGTCAGCAAAAACTGTATCAAGTTTGACTGAGGTCAAATAAATCCATCAACCAGCCTCCATCAGAGTATCTAACAGCATGTCTTTCATCTGAACTAAATCAATGTCATTTGACCAAAAAAACAGCCAAAAAACAAGCATTCCCAAAAACTTTCAGTGCCCTCCTGTTGGCTACAGGTGACCAACAGATTGTGTTCTTGTTATGGTAGGTATAACCACAGCTGCACCAATCACATTTGCTTTCACAAAGTATTCTGAGAAAAACCTTGACTTGTTCACAAGAATGTCCTGCTCTTGTGCTATGAGCTGACTGTATGGGTGGAAATTGGATGCAACAACCTATTAAGCAGCATTCCAGTATCTGTGTGCTGTGAAAATGTGTGGCATATAAATAAAGAGTGAGGCTGATTTTTGTAAAACTTGTGATAATTCTCAGTACTCTTTCAACAACACCCCAGGTTTAATCTGTCACTCCTGTGACCTTAGCCAAATCAAATAATTTTAGGGAAATGAAAGAAGCAGGGGAACAAAGCACCAGGTACACGTTACAAACAAACTTTATCCCAGAGCAGCCCACGTGCTTTGCTAAAGCACACCCAGAACTACAGAACACCCTGGACTACTCATGGCTGGCAGACCCTTGGATTTAAGAACATACTTTTGCATGACCTGCCATCACTCCCCAGGATGAAGCCAGTCCTGCAGCGACATGTCCGTGCCTTGTAGCTGCTGCTGAGCAGGCAGATGTGGGAACAGCCCCCTGGCACTCCATGTGGGTCCAGTTCACACGCGTGGCTTCTGACTATGGCGAGGGGAAAACAGCACGGCTCAGAGGCATTGGAAGCAAGACAGTTACATGCATCAGCATGGAGAAAGTTTACAGAGAAAAAAAAAACAAAAACACATAAATAAAGGGGATTTGGGTCACAATAAATCTGTCCTCAGACGATAACTACTAAGGAGGGTGTTTTTTTTAAGATGATACCCAAGCCAGGGCCATCTCGTGGCTATCAAGCCATGCCCATCACTGTGTGCAATCACCCCTTTGTGAATAAGCTCCTGCACAGCATTTGCCAGGCAGCACTGCCCTGGGGGAGCTGAAACTCCTCCCCTTTGTCATTTGTTGCCTTGGTTGGGGTTTTGTGAGGACAGAGTGCATCCCATGCCCACACAGTTTGGTGCTCCTTCACTCCATCAGACAGTACCTTCCTGGGCAGATACCTGTGCTGAAACCAAAGAACAGAACAAGCCTTGTAGCAGTTCTCCATATTTATAGAATCACAAAATGAGTTGGGTTGGAAGGGACCTCAGAGCCCATCTGATTCCAGCCCCCTGCCATGGGCAGGGACACCTCCCACTAGACCAAGCTGCTCAGAGCCCCATCCAACCTGGCCTTGAACACTTCCAGGGAGGGGATGGAGGTTTGTACAGGTGGGATATCAATGCAGTTGAGGAAGCCAAAGGATTCCTTTGCCTTGATTTCATATTTCCAAATGCACTGTTCTCTGTCAGCCGACTGCTATTTTTTTAAAAAAACTGTTTATGGCAATATGCTGAGAAAACAAAATGTACCAGGTTATCTTACATTTACCTAGCTGGCTTAAAACAGAAGAGAGTATTCTAGCTGGAAAAATGTTTTTCCGCTCTGCCTGCTTTACCTCAAGCTTTTCAGAGCTTTTTTTTTAAAAAAAAAGCAATCAAGTGATTTAAGGTCGATGTGGTTAAAGGTAATACAGAAACTCCAGCAAGCTGAGACAGCCTTTACAGAGAATCTTGACAAGCAACAAACATGTCCATTCAAAACAAAAGGAGTAGTGGAGTAATCACAGGATGTAACAAAAGATTACACTGTGCACATGTCTCTCCTCCACTCAACCTCCCCGACTCCCTCAGGAGCATGAGAGGGATGATAATAGCAAAGAAAGAGTCTTTGCAGCCTCATTCAGACATTGACATGTGCAAATCAATGCCCTCAGCTCCAGGGTGAAAATTAGTTCACCCACTCCACATCAATTTAGAGTTTGTTCCCACTTCACAAACTTCTCCAGAAGAAGCCATTCTGTTTAGAAACATCAACACGGAGAATTGATGTACTGGCTTTTCACTCTAAGCAGTCATGGCAACGATTTATTGTTATCAGTCACTTCAAAAAATTCTCATAAGGAATCATTGTAAATGTTATGGATCTTGCTACCTTTACACAAAGTTCCCACAAGTCCCACTGCTCTTCTCCACGCAGAAAGAACGTAAACAAATTAAAGTCATACAGGATTATGGACCTCAGAAATTGCTGTTTTATCAAAACATTCTGAGATTATAAAAAAGTTTTTCATTCTAGAGGAAAATGAAGATTTCTTTCACAGATGGCAACGCTGACATTGCCACAAAGCAAGGAAACACTGTCAGCATTTCCCTCTCCCCAGCGCTGTGCTGGCAGCTCGGCTGCCCACCCCTCCCTGCGTTTCTGGCAGCCCCAAAGGCAGGAGCCCACACGAGGAGCGTGGTGCCTCCAAAGCAGGCCCAGAGCTACCAGGAATCCCTAAAATCTGAGACCCAAACATGGGGACAACTCTGGGACATCCAACGGTTTTGAAGGTGTTAAACTCTGAGGTGTGAGCGCCACAGAGCAGAGCTGGGCTCTTGGGCAGTTCCAAACTGGAGTCTCACAAAAAAGGTGGAGTTTAAGACACAGGAAAAGTGGCAACAGCCACACACCAAACTGGGCAGATAAAGTTACAGAAAGTTGTGCCACAAGGACAGATTTCAGACACCTTTTTCTGGTAGGACCTTTTTAACCACAAACACTTCATTCCCAGTTCTGTTTTCTAGGAAGAGGAAATTTGATCTTACCTGCTGCTTGAGTCCTTTTCTGGTACACACGAATCTCCTTCGCATTGTCCAGCATAGCAAGAGCTTCAACATCAGTACCATTGTATCTGTTTATTCGTAAAATGCTGAGGTTATCTGAATTAATTGTATATAAATAGTTTTCAAATACTGCCAAACCACAAAGATGCCTAATCTGGAAAAGAAAAAAAGAAATAGTATCATTATTTCAGCTCAATACTTTAGGCATATCCAAGAGTTGCAAACATCAAGCACTACTGTAAATTGTATGTGATAAACTGTACAAAAATTTTTCAGAATATGTCAGTAAATATTTGTAAAAATTAAAAAAAAATTACACTAGAAGTATAGTTCACATTCTTGTAGTCTGAAATTCATAATTAGAAAAGTCTTGTACAGGAAAGGCATAAAATTATAATTATTTAGCAATCTAAATTAATTTACTCTCCAAATTCCCCATTTCTTTTTTTTTAAATTAAAAACTTCTGCATACTTCCATTGCAACAACTTATTTTAGTATTAACTAATCATCATTAACTAATAGTAACTAAGATAAATTAACTATTATTATAACTAGCACTAATAAATACAGTAAACTTAGAAATTTAAAACACAGTCCATAAGTGTAATTGATCCACTTTTTAAAATTGTTTTATGATCAATCAAGGCAAATGGTGCAAGATATACCTGCTGAATATTTTCTTGAGTACATGAGAAATAAACAAATTCTGTCAGCTTTGTGTTGGGGTCTTTGAATCTGGTGGTGACCACTTGGCAGCACTTGTTTTGCAAAAAGTGAATTCTAAAACTGTATTAATCTCTGATGTGTCTGAGCACATTGATTAAAAATGACCTAATAGCAGTTAGTTAAACAATCACAGCAAAAACACTAATTGTTCAATAATTTAGAGGCTGTGCTTGATTTTTAGAATTAGAAAATATAAAATATCTCGCTGCCAATTCTGAAAGCGGGACAAATTAAAGGGAATTTTTTGGCAGATGTTAAGATAGTCACAGGCTGAATATCTTATTACTTTAATCAATAAATTGCTCACCACAAGGTATTTACTTATGTCATTCACTCACAAATTCAGACCTACATCACCAAAAAACCAACCCTGTTGTGCATCAAGTATTTCAGTCGTTCAGGAAATTATACCACAGTTGGCCCTGTCTTGCCATTCTATTCTGTCCTCACCCAGAAAAATAAATAATAATTGACATCTTTGGAAGTGATTAAGACCCAATAGAAATTCAATGCAATTATAGCAAGATGGAAGAGAAAACAGCCTTGAAAATAAAGATGCATCTGTACCAAATTGTGGAATTCTCCCCTGAATTACAACCTTTTCTTCCCTATTTCCAATTGCACTCTTTAAATCTTTATCATTTAACTCCCATGAGAATTTTTCTTGATTAAATCTATTAAACTATGTGGCTCTTTTTTGCAATGCTTTTTATGACCTAACTATTTGTATTTGGTTTTTAATTTGGGGGATTTTTATGTCTCATGAAGCTTTCCAGCCATTTTATGCACCAGTGAAAACATTGCTGGTTATCCTTTGAAAGCCACCCAGGCTGACAGTCACAAAATCCAGTTTTGTTTGAAAAGCACATCTCTGATATGCTTGTACTTACACAATAAACTTTAGTCCCCAAAATTATTGTGAATGGTTTTGTGGTCTGCTGTTTCCTCAGGCTAATGAGGAATAATTTGGAGAAATGATCATTCCAGATCATGGCAAATGCAGCACAAAACCTACAGAAATTACCAATTCTTCATTTGAATTGAAAGGCAATTGGTAATTTTGTGACAACAGTAAGAAACCAAACTTTTTACTACCCTTCATTCATCTTAAAAGACACAGGTCTCCTCTTTTTTTAGCTAGTTTTGAGAAGAAAGAATCCCCCTGAACTTGACAAAGTATCTTTTTGCATCTAAATTTCAGCAAGAAGAGAAAGAACAAGCATCTCTCCTATGACACCAGTACAACTCAGTTACAAGCCTGTAAAGGTATTTGTTAATGGCTTCTGAAAATGACTTTAGCTTTTTAAGTACCTAATCCAAAATGTTACATTAAAAAAAAAAAACACAAACAAACAAAAAAAAAAAACCAAAAAACCCAAACAAACAAAAAAACCCAAACAAACAAAAACCCCAAAAAACCAACCAAACAAACAAAAAGAAAAACATAAAAAACCCAAACAAACCAAAACAACAAACCCAAAAGTTTACAAGACCTGTTGTTCCAAAATTGGTTAAATACTGGGAATAGATTAGTAAAAACCAGGAAGGTGTTTGCCAAACCACCACTCAGACTGCCTTTTGTCACATTTTTTGCCTATTTTTAGGTAGATCAGTCTAACCACTTGTCTCTTGGTAAACAGTGATTACTTGGAAGTAAAGAATGACAGTAAAACATGTAAAATGTTTATTCTGCTTGCACATTTTTACACTCCCTGTTTAACCTCAAGCAGAAACAGATCCAACTTGGTGCCCACATCAGCTCTGGCAGTCCAAGTAGTGACCAGAACAGTTTGGTCTTTGCTGATTTTTCCTGGATTTACAAAGGACTCAACTCTCAGAGAATTCTTCCACTCTCCAAGCTAATGGATTGAAATGCTCATCTCAAAGACTCACACAGTCTCAGTGTTTGTATTTATGACTCTAAACATAGGAAACAGCTGTGAAAAGCATCATTGCCATCAACAAAAATACAATTTAAGGGCATCCAGATTAGTCTGAATGGGTGAATAGCTTTTGCTATTGTTTCACATTGCTGTGCCTGTTGGTCTTTCCTTCCTGAGTGGGTAAGGACATCTTGTCATTAATGATTTATCTCCCAGCACCTTTCCACCCCATATTTTCCCTCCTGAAGCCTTTTACAATGGAGAATGTGACTTACCTGGTGCATTGTTAATGAGACACTGCATGGAAACATTCATAGGTAGCAAAATGGGATAAATTGCAGATAAACATTCAGATGGATCTTTTAAAGTCTAATGCATTTGAACTAAAAAGGGAAAAAAAAATGAAATCCCTGTAGCTGCTGGTATTATGTGCATTCATTTACTGCCATTATTATTTTTTACTAATTTGCAAATAAATACCTACTTGTCTGCCTTTAGTTATTGTTTGCCTCCTTCTCCCCTGATAGTCAGCAACTTCCACACTCTCCAGATATATGTCAAGCCAGTACACATATTTATTGATGAGGTCTAGTGCCAGAGCAGTTGGCTGTTCAATTTTCAAGTCCACTATCCACGTCCTGTTCATTCCATCCATGTCACATCTCTCCACCTTGGCAGCATTCCCGTAGTCTGTAAAGAAAAGCTTTCTGTTGAAAGAAAATAAGATGTTGTAAGTTTTAAAGGGTGTGAGCAGAGTGCAAAGCTCCTGCTGGCTCCAGCAACAGGAAGTTTTTGTTCTTTGTCATTCCAATTTCCTATATACCCCCTATTGATAATCACATAATTATTTTTAAAAATTCACCATAACGTCAAACAAATTAACAATTACACAGAATTATCTTTCAAATGTACTGCACAGAAATCCTAAATGCATTTTCTTACACAACAGATACACCATGTAATACTGTAAAATTACAACTTTAAATATATTTTTAACCATTATTTGTAAAAAAAATGGCAAGATAGTTACAGATAACAGTGACAAAAGCACAAAGCCCTCACGTTGTCTGGAGAGCAGCACACTGCACATCAGCTATAGCAAATGCAGTGGTCCCCACTGCCAGGTGTTCTAGAATTTATTTCTGAAGGAGATGCTTTAATCTGTAGCACATTTGTATCCAGCCTTGGAAAGGTGTTCAGGCTTCAAAATGCTTCCACAAATCCAGCGAGTCATTCCATCCAGGAATAATGGGGAACTATCAAAGATTTAGAACTGCTGCTAAAGCTGCCTAAGCTGATACTTGATTAGCATTCACTGGGTTTAGCCCACGCAAATCAATTTTGATTAACCTGACAATATTTTAACAAGATTACCTATTTGTGAGAACAAATTACACTTGCAAGCTGAAGACCACCTTGCCATGACTTTAACATGCTGTAAAGAATAATCTGATTCCAGGCTGAATGTTACTAAAACTACTTTGAGAACCAGGATTTCATTATCCAAATGAAGTGAATTATCTCCTAGTTATTACTACTAATGGGAATAACTTGGGATTGACAGCATATAAACCTTCAGATATCTTTATGTGAATGAGCAGTAATTTATAGCCTTGTAACCTCTTATAAAATCCAGGCTGGTTGTTGAATAGCCAAATGAAACCCATATCCTTTATTTTTAGTCTTCAAATAAATAAGGATACATTTTAGAGACAGTTAAAGTGTTTGAAGTGCAAAAAGTGAAAATTACAAGAAAACCCAAACATAAAAAACAACAAAACCCCCCAAAACCAACAATTTTATTTATTTTTTTTTTTAAGTAAAGCCATTAGAACCATCTATAGTCTATGTGCAGGAGCTGTCAAATGCCAAAATGAATTGATCTCAGAAACACAAAATAGGGCTGGAGGAGAATTTGAAAGGTCATGTAGTCCATCACCAGGCCATAAGGCAGAATAAACTTTACCTATAACATTTCTGAGGGATAACTGCATTCCTGACAGGAGTTTCAATTTATCAAAATAATTCTGGATTCCTGTCCTTCATTGTCATTCTTTATCCCAGCTGTACTCTAAGAATACATTTAAAAACACACACTTATTGTTCAGGTCTGTATAAATCAAAAAAGTCCATAGTAGAGAATATATGCAAAGTAAGTGTACTCATACCATCAGAAATAACAAGGCCAACACCTATAAATACTTAAAAGAAGCTGCTGAAACATTACATGGACTCAAGACTACAATCTGTACTTTTGGGGATTTGATTTATGTTATTTAATGGGACATGGTACTTCAAGATACAATAATGCAAATAAAGCTCATTTTGCAATCATAGAACTGACTGGGTTTGCTGTGATCAGGCACACACACTCACATAAATATATATATATATATATAAATATATAAATACACATCCAAACATACAGCAGATACCAACACCTGAAGTTTGACTTCAGTCTGACACTACTGCATGGTGTTCACTGTTTCTTATTAATGATTTAACATTTCTACAGACTATAATAAATAAGAAATAATGACTATTAGCCTTTTACAATGAGATTATCTATTCAGATCAGACAAGAAATGAAGTGTTTGTATGTCAATAACAAATAGATCCAGCAAGGAATATCTAAGAATTAAGAATATTTAAGAAAGTAAAACGCTGCTCTAACTTTCTGGAATGGGGGGTATTTATTTTTTTTCTTCAATATCTGTTTTATCTTAACATCACTTGTGCAAGTTATCATGACTTCACGTGAAAACGACATTCCTTTTACTCTAAAAATCATCAGTCTTCTCCTGGAGACTGACAACAATGAAACTTCATAATTAAATGAAGAGGTAAAAGAACAAGAAAGTATTGCCTAACTGCTGCTGTATGATCAAAGAGCTCTGAAAATTGAATTAAGAAAATTAAAAGTTATTCTGTAATCTTGAAAGGCAATTCTGTATTAAAAGACTAATGCAGATTTTTAGAGTCAGGTTTAAACCAGAATTGCATTTCTAACACAAGAAGTTGACCCACAATTACATTGTATTTCCTTTGCCTTGGGAGCTGTCAAGGATGCACTGTACAGTATTTATTTCAGCTCAAAGCTAATTTTTCTGCACACAAATGGTGCTGGGTTTCCCTCTCCACTTTCAGCAGAGGGCAATGAAATCTTTTATCCATTCACAGCGCAATTTCAGCAGGAAAACTGGCTGTGTGTGTGTCCCTGCACAGCCCAAGCTCAGGGCACTGGTGCTGACCTTGAGGGACAGGCTCTGACAGGAGAGCTGAGTTCATTACAGCCTTTATTTCTTGAGACTGCCACTGAGGATGCTAATTGAGGCTGCTGTAACAGTAAAAATGTTGGCACTACACTGAATTTTACTAAGGCATCTTATCTTTTGAAAGCTATAGACGTAATGTGTCAAAATTCTGAATTGTCTGCAGTTAATCAAGACAAAAAGGGCCATCTTCTTCCTCAAGTCCTGCTGCTTTGCAGGCACTCAAACTCATACAAGTATTCAGTTGTTTTGACTCCTCCAGAATGGCTTCACTGTTGTTCCAGCAGTTGGGAATCTACATCCAATAACTACTGGTGGTATCTTCCAGGCTACATTACACCAGCTGATTTCTGCAGCAGCTTATTTGGCTTAAACAGCTACTTCCACTTGTCTTCCCCTCCACAGATATTTCTAGATGGCAATCAAATACTTTCCCTCTACCTAGCAGCAGTAAATAAGCAAGGGAAGGCAGATTTCTCATAAGGCAGACTCTTTCTGTTGCCCCTCTGCAGTTACTCCAATTTTAGGTCAGTGATTGAACAAGCATGGCCAGCACTGGCTGTGCTGCTCCACAGTGGAGCTCACCAGTGCCCACATAACGGCCCAGCCACCTCTCTGCACCAGCTGGAGATTCACTCCTGGAGGGCATTTGCTATTTTCACAGCTCTATTTCACTGCTGATTTACACTTATCCTCTCACCAGCTATTACACACACCCTCCTCAGCCAAACAACTTGGTCTCAAAAAGTTATGGCTGGAGGTTTTCCAAAGAGTTTGGTACCAACTTGGAAAAGATACACAGGGACCATTCCCTCCACATCTGAGCAACAACAACTCTCTAGCATTTTGAAATACCCTCACTGACAAACCCACTGACTAAACCAGCAATAAATGTTACCAAATAGAATGAATTCCAGAGGAAAAGAATGCTGTCATGAGACAAAAGTGACAGTGAACTTCCCAGTCCCTGCTCTCACACCAGTGATCACAGATTCATCTCCCTTCATTATCAAGCCTCAAAAACACATCAGGAGAGCCTCAATAGGCCTGTTTTTCTTTGCTGACAAGAGACATCTGCCCTCACTAGAAACTTAGTTCCTGCCTGAGTTCAGTTGCCAAATCCCTTATCACCACTGGTTTTGCCCACCAACTTCTCTTCTCACTTCCTTTTGTTTTGCAAGCTTTCACTCACCTCATTCATAACCCACTCATTTAATTAGCTGAGAAAGAAATATTTTTCCTTCAGAGCTACACTTGAGTACTTGCATGGCTGAAAACTGCTGATTTCTAACACACCTGAGATGCCAAACACTGTACAGCACAATCAGAGTGTGGGGGGCAAAAAAATCACAATTGTGGGGCTCTTTGATAAAAATCTAATGAAATATTATAGGAGGCAAATCTTTAGTAAAGGATATATAGAAAAAGTGGATGATTTCTCAGGCAAAATTACTGCTGTGGACAAGACCTAACTAGTATAAAGTAAAATAATTCCTACCACACCTCAGCAAGAGCTATGAGTAGAAGGCACAGGGTTTAATTTTCAGCAGTTATACTGAGAGGATCATTTTCAAGACAGAAGGTGACTAAAGATACTCAGTTGACCCTGGCAAAATGAACAAGTGACAACAAGCTAGAGGATTTTTATCAATTTAGGAGCAGGATTATGATGTGGGGGAAAAAGCTTGAATTGGAATTAACAGAAATGCTGTTCAATTTAATTGTTTTAAAACATAATGAGAACAGCATTGGCATTGAGTGGCATCATCCAGATTAACTGTAGGACAAATAGGATAACAAAAATTATAGGGACTGTGATGAAGAAGGAACCCTCTTCAGAGGAGGTGATCAAAACACCCAATTAAAAGGACTGTGTGAAAAGACCCCATGGTGTTCTTTTAAGAGGTAAGAGGTGATTGACTGACTGGATTCTCAGAAGGGGACTGCCACACCATCCTGTGTCTGATTTCTACTGCATTTAATCAAAATTAATGTGATTTGCTTTAGTTTACATTGCATTTAAATTATAATATGCTTAATAGCATGGCCCAGGAGCATTTCCCTGTCTGTTGATGTTTAGGTTGTTTTTAGGGTTCAGCAGTTTTCTTTTTTCATCCACATCTACAGCAAAAGAAATCGGCCACCCTCAGATTTAGCCCATTTTTGGTAATAAATGAGCCATGGCCCTCAGTGTTGCAGACAGATTTTAGGACCTTGAAGAGCACTATGTGCTACAACACACACACACTGAAAGCAATTCTCAGGTTTGGGGCAAAGGGAGATTTTCCCCCAGGAGAGGAATCAAAACACCATTGGATTGGGGTATTTGTGTTTCTCCTTCCTCTGCTTCTTTCCAGCACAACCCAGCACCCATCATCTGCAGGATCATTTCCCCTTCCAAACCCACACTATTTTAGGGGATTAGAAACTGTTTGGCTCTCCAGCAATGTGCCTTTATTTTTTTTTTTGTAACTGATATAGGAGGGAAATATCGAGTGGATGTTTTTGTGCTGCATGGGAGCGAAATTCTATTAAAGTTCCTCTGTGATTTCTGCAGTGCAAAGGAGGACATATGTTCCAAATGTTCCTGGCATTTTGGAAATCTAGCAATGAGTGCCTGTGAGTAAAATAATAATGGTTTATTCTCCTAGAGAGCTGCAGATTTAGCACCACACAGGAAGCAGCACAGGGTTGAGCTGCAGATAAAAGTAAAACCCAGTCAGACAACTCATTCTCAGCACACAGAGCCCAGCTCCACTTGCTGCACAACACCAGACAACAATCAGCAACAGCTCAACCCTTAGTGGGGACAGTTGTAATGAAATACACTCCACTTTACAGGGAAATTGCCAATTCAAACTAAAGTTTTCTTATTTGCAGCAGCAGGGGTGGTGGCCTGAGCAGCAAACAGGGAAAGTAGATGAGAATTTGGGC
The DNA here is from genome assembly GCA_020086605.1 of Lanius collurio. Taxonomy (NCBI): domain Eukaryota; kingdom Metazoa; phylum Chordata; class Aves; order Passeriformes; family Laniidae; genus Lanius; species Lanius collurio. Next base: position 126,155 of record JACBWW010000014.1, on the reverse strand, counting down.
ATGGAGCAGAGCCAATCTGGTTCACTGCTAAAGCAGGTACAAATTATCTTTTTCTCTGTTTTTTTCTCTTTTTTTTTTTTTTTTTTTTTGGTTTTTTTTTTTCTTTTTTCAGCTGTCCATCATCCATCTTTAAAAATATTCCTGTTAGAAAGCTGAATTGTTTTGCCATAAACAGGCACTCTCCCCATGTGCTTACAGACACAGAAACACAAACTTCCAGAGGGGTCATAAAGTGACTAATTTGATAATTCAGGACTGTTGTTTATTATATTGTTATTACTGTACTCCACCACTGTTACAGCTTTTCAAAACAAAGTCCTGCATGTTATTCTCCTAGTTTGATCCCTTCCCCTACAGAGGGTATAAAAGCCTTAACGTTCTTTTGTCTTAGGGATGTCAATCAAATACACATATTTAAAGTTCAGAATAATCTTTAAAAGTGTTTATCCCCTCCTTTTTCCACACAAATATGCTTTTTCTATAGGGTGAGACTGCAAGTGCCTCTCCAAAGCACTCCTCTACCATCTGTGGGTCCTGCAGGAATGATGAACAGTGGATTTTTGGTCTAATGGTGTTTAGTCCCAGTTGCTATTTTCTCACACAAGCTCTACAATACCATCACAACCCCATATCAATCCTGCCATAATCACTTTTGTGCTCCTTTCATGAATACTTGTGGCTGTACATGATAAAAAATGCACATCTGGAATGTAATAGCAATAAAGCAAACACACAGAGAAATGTAATAGCAATAAAGCAAACACGCAGAGAAAAGAAAGTTCAGTTCATAGGTTTTGCTTGAGGATAAAATTGTAAAGAAAGTTTGGTCTTACACTCATTCTCATCACAAGAGTTGTCTGGTTTTTCCCACAACAAGACTCCAGCAATGAGATTTACTCTTGAAAAAGTGCATCCCTCAGAATATATCAAATTTATATTTGCTTAACCCACTTTCTGTCTAAAAAAAAAAAAACCAACAAAATTCAACATATTTTCATTAAAATCATGTAATTGCCTTGAGTAATTTTGTGCACAAAGTAATTTGCTGAACAAAAAGGATGCTGCCTGAATTTTGCAAAACTAGTCCCAATATAAAATTTTAATAAGTAAATCAAATATTACCTTTGCAGCCACGCCTTTTTTTTTTGTAACTCCACACAAAGTTTTAAAAACTGTCAGTTTGAAATGAATGACACATCACAGATGTATTCCTGGATTCATCAAGGGCCCTGAACATCAGTATTCATTTGGCAGATTACTGCTCTTTTTCTGAAAATGTAAGGATTCAGACTTAAATCAGATGCAGAAATTTGGAATTGGAGTCCTTTCAGCCCAAAATGTATTTCCTCATGTGCTACTACAAGCTCATCAATTAGAATACAAATGAAGAAACATTGATTAATTCCATTTTATCCCAAACCAGCTGTGCCAAATCAATGTGCTGATCCACAGAAAAAATTCATTTTATAAACAAAGCAACATGTAACATGGCTTTATATCAATATTTGAGTAGACTTTTAATATGACATCCAAATAATGCCATGAATCTGCTATAATAGTTTTTAAAAAGTACATATAAACCCTCCCTAAAGAAAAATATATATATTTAGCAGATTTCATGTAGTTATAAAATATGTATTTTATAACTACACATATTGCTGTAAGATATACTGAAATCTAGAAAAATTTGATGAATAATTCCTGGATTATCCTGAGTACTTATTTTTGAGGGTAAATGGTTAATTTCCACTGCTTTACCAGATGCACAAGATGAAGGGAAATAATTTTGCCATAGAAAATAAAAATTCTCTTTCTTCATTGGCAGCTCAGGGTCTGATATATATGTTATCCTCCAAACTCAAGATATGTATTTTAATGCACTGGTTTTGATTATTATGCTTTGAATGATTTCTGGAGCATCAAAATGGTGCCACTTGACCTTTTATACTCTTTACATGAACTCTTTTATGCACACAGCAGAATACACATATTCAGACACTTATTTTCAAAGATTTTCTTGGTATTGTACTGAAGCTCTTACACAGAAGAAATAAATGCAGCACTTTTCCTGAAGGTATTTAATCTTCCCAAGATATTATTAGTGCAGTCAGAATCTATTGCTTCTTCCACTTAATAAATAATCTTCTCCCACAGTTGAAAAGCAATGATATTAAAAATTAACTTTTGAAATAGGACTTTTTGGGGGGTGGGAGGGGGGAAAGTTTTCATTTAATTGTTCAGTGATTGTAGGGGAATAAAGGCAGAAATAAAGAAGATCCCTGAAATTGTGTTTGACTTGCAGCCTGAAGAGCTTCAGGCTAAAGCAGAGAGGAGTTTGGAAGGTTTAACTTTTGTCCTAGAGCTAAGCTCAGCCTCAGAGCAAATCAGGACAGCACCAGCAGCAACTCATTGTTTAAAAATGACTGTCTAGACACAGCAGGCCATCATTTCCCAAACACAGCCTCACTTCTCCAGGGGCTTTTCCTTCCCAGAATCTGAGACATGGCCTTTTCAGCCCAGGCTGAGAAATGATGGCTGGATGGAGCATTTGGCACTGTGAAATGTGGAAAATGGGCCCACTCGGCTTGGCAGGGATTGAAAATCATGTTTTCTGCACCACCAGCATCGATCACAGTACAGGATGCTTTGTCTACCAAGATGTGAGTTCTGTCAACCAACTTTTTCCACTTAGTGACAAGGAATGAAAAAGAAAACATTTTTGCAATATTAATTTCTTTTAAATGCATTATTAATGAGGGAAAATAAATTAAACCAGTTCTTCCACCTTGGTATTTGATGACCTATAGCAGATTAAATGTCAGTTATAGCTGGCATTTGAGAACCTGTCTCATCCATCTTATGCAGAAAATGCTACAATAATCATCATTATGTAGGATTACATTAAATAATCAAAAACCCACAGTGTGCATGCTTTGGGAATCTCAGGGCTCCTTCCCAGGAAGAACTGCAGAAAGACTAGGATTACAGTTGGACTCTTTAGACCCCAAAGGCTTCAGACCCTGAAATTGGTGATTTGAAGTCATGATGAGTTAGCAATCAACAGAAAGGAGGAGGATTTTTAATTTCCAGCAAATTCAGGAAAGGATCTATCAGCTGCTGTTAAATGCAGTGATGGTTCAAACTCTGGAAATCACAGCACTGCACACTGCTGGAAGCTGGCAGGTCTGCTGGGGGAACTACTGCTGGAGGCTGGGGCATTCTTTCTTATCTAAAGTGTGTTTTGCACTTTTTTTTATTTATTAGGAGTTATTTTCGGTTTTCTTTTTTAATTTGGTTGGGTGGTTTTTGATTTGATTTTTTTTTTCCTGTTGGTTGGTTTTTTTGTCTGTTTTGGTTTTTATTTTTAGGTGGGTTTTTTTTGTTTTTTTTTTTTTTTGCTGCACTTAGGAAAAGTCAGACTGGAAATGCTGTGGGAAGGAATTGTGCTGGTACATTCCTCAGTGTCCCTGCTCTCAAGCCCTTGGGTAGAATTTAAGTCATTAAATATGATCAATGACATCAAAGCTGAAATAAATCTTGGATATAGAAATAGGTGAGGCTGTAAAATAACTATTCTGACAAAATTACACTTGAAATTTATATTTCAAATACATATATAAATGCCAATTTGTACAAAAAATAATTTAAATCAAGTTTATGCATGTTAATGATCTCACCTTATGCCAAAGGGAAGCAAAAACATTTAATATTTGATCTCCACAAGCAAACACTACTAACACAATAAATCCTTAAGTGGGTTTAAACTGTGCCAGTGGTTATTTATCACAGTGCACATCAGAAAACAGACAGCCTGTGCTTGGCAGCAAGGGACACAACTGATCTGTATCCTGGCTTTCCTTTGGGATGAAGCAGTAGATTTTGCAGGTTAGTGAATTATTCCAATTCAATTGATGATTCCAGTGCAGAACAGCAATAAGAAGTACTCAGGGCTCACCAAGAAAAAATAAAAATGTATCTGCCCAAACTATAACTGCACAACATGAAATAAAAACAAAGTTCTCATCCAGCACCTTGACGTTCCTGTTTAGGAATCTGTTAATGTTTGTGGGTTTTTTTTTGTAAGGTAATAAGTTCTGAAGTGAATATTAGAATTTGTCCTATATCTTGGGTTTCTGATCAAGTATTTTCTGCTGGAGAGGTTGGTTGGGTGCTGCTGGTCCACACCGGGCTCAGTGATGGCACATCTCTATGCAGACTCAGAACTACAGTCTCCCTGCTACAAATCCCTAAATTGTTATTATTTAATGTCAGCAAAGAGTGAATTACCTGATTCCATGTCTCTCTTTGGCAGTAAGTAAGTAAAAACAGGCAGTTTTGTTTCCTCATTAACTGCTGACTAAACAAGTAATTTTGTCCCAAAAATTGTACTTGCAAATTAAATTTATTAAAAAAAAAAACCAACAAAACAACCAAAAAAAAAAAAAAAAAACAACCAAAAGCCAAACAAAAAAACCAAAAAGCCCTCAAAATCCAAACTGAAGTCTTGTCTAAATCAAAGATCATAGACACCAAATTATCAAGTTTGTAGAAAGAAAAAGTAAAGCAGGATTTATACAGATTTGTAATATTTGAAATTAGGTTGGAAGTATTGCATTTGCATTATTTTATCTCTTCTGAGATCACAGACTCTTTAAATCTTCATGGTATTTTTTTCTTAAGGCACTACAAAACAGAACTCAATTTCAGTTAAGTGACAACAAAATTGGTTTTATTCCACCACAGAGAAGGCTGTAGTGCTTTTCTGTGGTTCCTCTATTCTTGATCTCTTAACCTCTAATTTACAGCAGCTAGGCCTAGTGGGAAGGCAGAATTATTTATAATATCACTAGTAATTAATGTCTAATTACTAGAACTAATATGAAGCTGCTAGAAAACTGTGCATATATTCAGGGTTTAAAGCCAAAGAGTGCTGATTTGTAACAGAAATACAGAAACAACAGAAGTATTTCCATTTTGACTTCCAAAGGTTCCCCAACTGAGAGCCCATCAATGATCTGCCACATTACTCAATAAATTTCTACCGTGGCAGAGAAGTTACACAAATAATTAACAAAAGGAGTTCCCGCTTTTGGCTCTAGTTAGGAAGTATTTTCATAGACTTTCCCTGAAAGATTTACTGAGTGCCACCAAGAATACAAAGACAAAAAAGTTTCAGTATGTGGTGGTATGAAATAATATGTAGGTACTGACTGGAGTGTAACAGCAAATGGATGGAGGTTCTGTATTTTGATGCTCGAAGTAATAAATATGCATATATTTATTTATTTCAGTCATTGGTTTGAAATTTCCAGTTTCAATTGAGTGGATCATTTGAACAACCTTTATTTACTGATTTATCTGTCGTTATTTTCCACACGACATTTGTGTCATTTCAAGAACTGTGAAACCCTGTGCTGGCACGACAAAGCAGTTTCTAGAGAAGCTGTATCTGTAATACAGTTGCTGGACTTGTTACAGAGTTGTGAACATAAGTAATGAATTAAATAAGGGGCTGCAAGCAGCAATGTGGGAATTGGGGGATTAAAGAGGCCCTCAGCTGATGCAGAGGCACAGCATCCACTTCTGCTTCAAACACACCATTTATACAATGGAAAAGTGTGGTAGCACAAAATAATACTCTGTTTCCAGAAATGATGAAGGGATTAGATGAAATCAAACAAACAAAGATCAAAATAAAATAAATTCACTGTCTCCTGGCAGAGAACCCATAAAACCATGGGAAAATTTCACCAAAACATGCAACAACAAAATAAATATTATTTCAGGGGATTACTGGGTTATCTATCCATGGGAACTCAGCACTTCTGTACAACAAATCACTGTGATTACACAGAAGCTTTAAAACTCTCTAAAATATACATCACCTCTTTGGACATCATGGGGGGAACTCACACATCTTCCAGTTTTTACATAACACCTACTTATCACCTCTTTTGTGTATTTAGCTTACTTATATATTCTACCAATTTATACATAGCCTATACAGTCCATTTACTTATACATAACTTACAATTTATACATCTTACTCACTACCTTATACATGTTACTACTCTACTTATACACTTCACTCTATTTTCACCTAACACAGCACATACACATTTTACCTACTTAACACAGCACTTCTACCTAATACAGTACTTATACATTTTATCTTACTTAAACCTTTTACAGCTTATCCATAACACAGTACATATACATTTTGCAGCTGCTGTGCATGAGATTACACATTACTTGATGGGTCCCTCTACTTTGTCCAAGAGCTCCACACACACTTTTTAGATAATAAGATTGGTTCCTAATCCAGTGCAGCACAGTCCTCTTTATCTATTCCTTGCTGCCTTGGTATTTAGCCTTTCAGCTTCTCCTTTCCCTATTCCAATTTAGCACAGTTTATCTTTCAGTACCTTTCAGTCCTTCATGCTCCAGACCCAGGCAAGCAGAGTCAAGATGATGGCAGCAACAAAACCCATCCAGTGAGCAGCAGCCAAGTTAGTCCAAGAAATCCACAGACAAGAGATCCCATCCCATCCCATCCCATCCCATCCCATCCCATCCCATCCCATCCCATCCCATCCCATCCCATCCCATCCCTCTCTTCCCTTCGCTGAACCTTCTGGCTGGGCTTAAAAACCCTCCAGGAGCTGACCAGCTACACCTGAAGGTGGAGGGCCAGGTGAAGCTGGTGAGGGTAATTCCAGCCTGGTCTCTCTCTGAGAGCTCCAACAGGCAGAACTACAGATGGTTTGGGTGGGGCACACGATTGTGATTCAAAACACCTTATAACATCCATCCATCCATCCATCCATCCATCCATCCATCCATCCATCCATCCATCCATCCATCCATCCATCCATCCATCCATCCATCCATCCATCCATCCATCCATCCATCCATCCATCCATCCATCCATCCATCCATCCCTCCATCCCAATTAGATATTTTCTGCTATGAGACTGTAACTCCTCCTTGTTCTCTGGGGATAAAAGCATGGAACATAGAAAGAATTCCAGACAGTCACAAATCATAAATGAATAAAAAATTAGAAAAGTAAAGGAAGCTTTAGCACTTCCCCTCCTGCCTTACTCCCCCAAGGTCTGCCCTGGGCTGTCCCTATTACTGAGGAATGGGACACACGGTACCACCTCACCCCAAATTTTCCTCTGCAACGTGCAGTGAACCCATTCCTGGATTTCCTTACTCAAGGAAGGAATTTCACCAGCAATTCTGAAGCCAGCACATAAATCTATTTCCTGATTACATTTCTGAAGCACCAGAATGTAGAGATGTATTAGCAGCCCCGACTGGAAGCAGAAGGAAAAGGGAGGGGTTTTGCACACCACTGTTGCAAATACCACCTCTGTAATAATGTTCCAATGCCAACCTACCCCACAAAGAATTAGATAGGAAGACAATTTCTGAAAATTACTAAAATGGAAAAAAATGAAGAAAAAATTGCAGGAAAATGAAATAAAAATACTTTTCTGGCCAAGAACAGGAATTTATTAATGTGCAAATCTGTTAGATTATACCAGCATGAACTGATAGCTGAGCCATCCACACCACCTCACCAATTTTATTATCAAATCTAAGACAATTTTAGAACTCAAAAAAATAAGTAAAGGCTGATGTCATTAGTGCTATATGAAAAGTGGAATTCTTACATATTTATGAGTCATGCCACTCAGTCTCACAGGCTTTTGGTCACATCAGTGGTCACTAAATCATTTTTTCCTTGCTCTAGGTAGCACTACTCCCCAAGTCTCCAGGCCACTAGGCACATAGCAATGAGTACAGTTGCATTTTAGAGCTGATTAACTTGTTTTATTAATTAACTAATTATCTCATTTTAGGAGAGGAAGAAACAACAGAAACCCCAATCTAAAAGCTGAGTACCTGATACCTCATGTGATGAATGACAGAAGGGGAGGAGGTGAAGCTGCACCTGCACGTGCCAGCCCAAGAGGTATCGATGGAGATGCTTTTATTAAAGCAGCTGATGCAGTCTGAGGAGAAGATTCCCACTGCAGCAGATAGCCCTTCATGTCTGAAAACATATCATGGTGTGCCTACCTGTCAGGAAGGCTTAACTTCTTTATTTTAAGAGAGAATTGATACACACTGACACGAGCACGGAGTGGATGAGCAAAGAGCCTTGTGGGATTTGGAGGGGAGCAGGGCACTGCTGTTGGCTTGCTTGCTTTACACAATAAAGGCAATAGTCTACAAGCATCATTAACAAAACATACTGTTTACATTATTTTTTCTGATGTCAGAATGATAATGAATACCTACTTTGCATATTACCTGCAACAGCAGTTAATTTACCCTGATCAGCCTGAGGTAAAGGGAGCACAGATTAATTTGGGGCTTTCTTCCCCTCACTTTGTTTCAAAATAATTGTCCTCCTCTGGCCCACCCCCAGTGAATCATCTCACAAACTCCAGCACTGTTTATAATCACTCACATTCCTCACTGCTCTCTGAGAAGAGGCAAAGATGGCTTGGGTTGGGACACACAGACAGCCCCTGCTGCAGAGCAGTCATTTCCTTTGTTACCTTATTAAAAAACCTGCTCCTGGTCTTTTCATGTTTTATTCCAAAAGAGGGAAAATTGAGGAGCAGTAAAGATATTACTTTATATTCCTTAAAAGCTGTTCCTGTGTTCAGCAAGCAGTAATTGCTTGATTTAACCTGCTCCTTGATGGTGCCCAGCAAGGGAGGTGCTCACTTGTCACAGCATAATGGGAAGACAGCAGAGGTGACAACCAGCACAGCACATCAGATGTGCCCAAATCCTTGTGAAAACTATGGCAATAGAAAGGATAAACCCCTGGGATTCAGTTCCTTCTGGAAATCCTGATTGTTTGCTTCCCAAGGCTCAGCATCACTGAGGTCCAGTCCTCATCCCTGTGAAGCCAGCTAAGATCTCACCACACCAGTGATGAACCCCAAGCACTCTGAACTAGGATCCACGAGCACCACTCAATTATAATGCAAAACTCCATCCTTTCTGCTATTTTTTTGGTTCTTTGTTTGGCTGTTATTTTTTCTTTTCTTCTTCTTAATTAAACCAGTAATTGAGGCTGTGCTATGAGCTGAACTCAATTAAATAAGTCAGGGTATGTTCAACACATGCTCCCAAAACTCTGCCACTCAAAGCCCAGGCTGGAACATCTAATCTGCAAGCATCAGACAGCTATAAACAGGAAATAAATTGCCATCTGAGCAGCGTGCTATTGAACATGTCTAGGAGAAGGCAGCACTCACCTCAGTATCTCAATAACAGCTGAAAATCTAAGGACAGTTCAAAGGGGATGAAAAATTCAATCAAAAATAAGTATTTACTGGAGAGAGCAGGGCATTTCTTTGGTTTACTGGTTAAATTACTCTGCATTAGGAATTTTGGTTGAATGTTTTATCAAACAGTGATTTCATCATAATGTGACATTTTCTGGTAAGAGGGCAGCAGAGTGTACCAGATGCCCCAAGGACTGGGATAAATCTGTTGCTGACTAGGTAAGTTCTTCAAATCTCCATGTTCCTACTTCCCCATCAGAGAACCTGGCTCATCACTTCCTTTTGAAACTTTTCTGCTTTCAACTACAATTTAAAACAGAAGAGACAACATAAAGCAATGAAACCAGCCATGAGCGAGACAAAAAATTTCTCATCTCTTCTCTAATGAAAATTAATTATTTACACATTGACAAAAAGATTCAAAATTATAATATTTGGTGGCTAACCCTTGTCTGGTGTGTTGGAGGAGTGGAGATACTTGAACTTGGAAGTACCAGGCATTATATTAGGATCTCCTGTGCCTGTGGCTTTCCCAAGATGTTTCCTTTTTCATGGTAACTGTGAAAGTACCCAGCTTCACTTCAAAAAAGAACAGAAAATCTTTTGCAGGACAGAAAAAGTTCTTCCTATCAGATCTACTTTTGAAACACCCAGACAGAAAAATTATCAAACTTTCTTTGCAAACAAAAAAAGCCCAAGCCATTTTGATGCTAGACATCCCAGATATCAGGTTATTCCTTACAGAAAATACTCTCCTCATGCTTAGGGATAGCCTAAACTGAAGCTCAGAAAGGCAGTAGCTCTACTGTTTGGCTTATTTTGTGTTTTCCTAATATGTGAAGGATATCCATCTATTTTTCATATTCAGAAACAGATAAGCTGCTTTAAATCAATGCTCAGTGTGTTTGAAACTGCACACTGCCATCACATATTTATGAAAATGCCAGCTATTTATAGAAATAAATAATTGGACATTAAGCTCTTCCATGCTCCTAACAGATCACTGGACATCAGTGAGATGTTCATTAATCTTTGTTTCAGTTTGAATGGGAACACATTCTGTTTGAAGCACAGGAATGGAAGCCACAGGAGCAGAATACACATGTGCTTTATTAGCAGCTGTTTTTCAAATGCATTCTCTAATGTCACATTAACAAAGTCAGTGATCCAAGAAAGCTAAGAAATTCATAAGAGTAAAAGGACTGAAAAGGATGATATTTATTAAGCCTCTTTTCAGGTTTCCCTAATAGAAATCCCGTCACTAATCAGTCATTCGTAACAAATACTCATTAATTGTCATCCTTCTCAAAGCACTCAGCAACAGGATGGTATTTTTAGAGGTGGGGAGGTTGAAGTGTAGAGCAGTGAGCTCACAAAACTGACAAGTATAAAAACAGGAAGAAAAATCAGTGTTTTTTTAGCTCTTACACCTGTGCCTTACCCATCTGTTTATAGCTGGGTCTTTACTAAACACAGAGCAGGCAGCGTGCCCAGAGCTCAAACACACCATTGGGTGACAGAGATGTATTGGCATCACTTTGTTTGCCAGGTACAGCAAATATTTGCTCTCATTTCCCAAGCCCTGCATTGACATAAAATAATTTATGACTCTATTGAGTATAAAACCTCAAAATACCATCATTTGGCTCAGGCAGAATTAAGCTGATGTGCTACAGAAGACGAGGAGGACTCTGTGTGGCTGTGACACACCCCAGAATTTACCAACAGAAAGTGCTCAGTTCTGCCTTCTGCTCAACACAGGCATAGAAAACATGATAAAAACTGAGTTTGGGTAAGGCTCATGAAAACCTCTACACTTCTGGTCAAGGTTTTAGGCCTCTGCCACAGGCAACCCCACAGAGCCACAGTAGCAGCTGCTGTAATTAAGGCAAGAGGCCTAATTTTATCAACACATTGGTGTAGGTTCTTTGGTTTCTCCTCTTCCCAGAATATTTCTGTACAAAGGATTCTCTCCAAGGGGCTTAGATTTTGCAACTAAACAGCCTTTTACTCACAGGTCCTTGTTTTGCCTTTTGGGGAGATCCCACTGGTTTTTGCATGCAGGATGCACAGTTTAGTTTTCAAGGACATGCACTTGCTGTGAGAGGAAGGTGGACGTGCTCTCTGTGAGTTCTCCCACCAAACCACTGTCACATCACTGCTTATGGTAAATATTCCATTCAAAATATTCATATTCCGATTTAAATACTAGTAAGAGGTGTACCACAGTTTCCCAACAGTGCTGAACACTTGTAGGATTAAGTTAAAGATTGAGATTGCTCCACTTACACAAGTTTGGGCTTTTTTAAATATCGAAATTTCTTTATACTCTTTATATATATATCTATGACCAGGGTATAACAAGACTCATTCTATTTTATTTTTTTTCCCTTAAATTCCCACCTTTTCTCTAAGCCTCTTTATCCATCTATTTTTTTCATACTACCACTTAGTTCCTTAACTAGATATTTATCCTCACCTCCCTGTTTCAGAGCACTGCTCCTTGACTGGAAGCCATGAAGGTTGAGCAGTCTCACATGTCCCCATTGGGAAATAAAAGACTTAATTCATTCAGCTTGTTTTTGAGATCTTAGAGTTTGGCATTCAATAAAGAGTAATTGCATATTCTTGAAAAGAGCTCATGTTGCACATAGATAAATTCACTGTATTTTAAACGCACAATGAATTTTAAAATGCATATAATGACTTGAAATATTTCTTCATTGCTGTCACAAAAGGGTTTAAATTTTTTTTCTTTAATCTATCATGACTGTAGCTATAAATCCAGTGATGGAAAATAAGCATTTTCATTCGATTAAGCATTTTGAAGCAGCACTGAGTTTGGGGAACACTCGCTTGAAGCACAAAATGAGAAATAAAATGACACAATGAAAGGTAAATATCACCAGTCTTCTGATTAAAAATACAATTAGGGAAGACTTAAAACTAATTCTGTGTATGTTTGGGTTTTGGTTTGTTTTTTTCTTTTTTTTTAAACTGTACCACATGTGCAAATATGCAACATAGACAACTTCACCTACAGAGACCAGGGGATGGTCAGTCAGAGATCTCTGAAAAGGACCCTGCAAAACACTCCTGGTGCCAACAGAGCGTGACCTTTGCTTTATTTATTATGAGGGAGCAGGGTGTTAGAAACAGAAAATAAGAGTTAGAAACCACATAAACCATAACTAGAACAACCTTCTAAACCCAGAAGCAACAAAGGAAAGGAAAATTTTCAGGTTTTTTAAGTTTTTTGTTTGTTTGTTTGTTTTTTGTTTTTTTTTTTGTTTGTTTGTCTTTTTAATTGTTGTTGTGGGGGTTTTTTTGGTGTTTTTTTTTTTTGTTTGTTTGTTTGGTTTTTTTGGGTTTTTTTGATATAAAACGAATGAAGTAATTAACAGTTGGCTAAATCTTCATGAGACCTTCTACTTAGGAAAATAATATATAGCCACAGACAAGATTATATATATATATGTGTGTGTGTGTGTGTATGTATATGCAGGAAATCAGAATGGTTAGTCAGATTCATCTCCCAAATAAAACTTCAGCATGCTTCCTATTTACCTCTGTTTTTATAGCAGAATTCCTGTCCAAGTACCTCCCATGGATATGGATACTGAAATTTAAAGAACAGTTTACCTGACAATCAGATTAAGGAAAGGGGGGAAGCAGAAAATCCAGGCTGTGAACATCCCCCAAATCTTGAGGGCAAGCTCAGCACCCCCAGTGTGAGCCTGTTCAGCACTTCAGTGGCTTGGGCCGGATGCTGCTGGGTTTAAATGATTCTATTGACTTTCAGAGGGAAGTAAAAAAGTAGGGAAACCAGATGTGAGCTCAGCACTGCACACAAAACACCATTAGGGCTCCACTGAGTGCCAGCACTGCCCTGGCTCAAGGGGCTGCTGAGCACTCTGAGAGCCAATTTACCTTTCCCTCTCTTCCATAATTCCCAGGGGCTGGCACTTCCCTGCGTGCAGCTTCCCAGCAAATATCTGTTCCATGATGGTGCTGGTTTCAGGAGTCAGCTGTACTGGTGTAAAAAGGGCTGGAGCAGCTCTCATTTGACTCATTTTGGTTGCAAACAAGCAGTGACTGAGAAGTGTTAAGTACAATTTCTTTTCTCCCCAGTCTCTCCCAGCCCAAATCGAAACATCTGTCCCCAGAGGTTTGGCAGTGACAGTGACAGTCATTACTCTTAATACTGAAAAACAGTACCATCTCCAAAACCTGTAAGGTCTCTGCTTAGAAAAGAAAGATTCTGCAATCTTCATTTCAGGGTTTTCTTACCATTTGCAGAAATCCATACTACACTGCAGTGGCAAAAGCTTCCCATCAACACCTGTGGATCTCAAACTGCAAATTAGGAGCTCTATTTCTCTGCAGTATAACAACAGCAAAATAAAGCACCAGCAGGACACCATATGTGAAAAGGTAGGATTTGTCTCATCATGAAAATTTGTGTTCCATCCAAGAGTAAGGGAAAACCGAAGCTTCTACAATTTGTTTAATTCTGTTTCATATAAAGTGGCCCATTCATGGCTCCTATTTTCTCTTTACCTAAACAAAAGTAGGTTGCTTAAATCGAAATGTAATTCAACCACAGACAGTTAAAAAATGTAGATTTGTGTCACAGCACTAGAGCAGTTATTTTCCCACCACAGAAATATATTCCTTTCATTTTCCTTTGGGTGTTTGGGTAGGTGCACCTTTAGGAACATATAATCTGTCTGTGTGACTGCATGTAGGAAGACATCGAGTAAAAATGTCATTTAAGTAGGATCAGAGCTGCTTTTGAGCTGCTTGGAAGACTGGAACTGTTACCTAGGATTATTTAATACATGCACATTCTGTAACTGCACGTAATTACTTACCTGACAGTAAGACAGAACCTACAACTTCATAAACACAGTAAAGCTACAGTCATAGCTCTTGTATCTCTACTATTTCTCCTTCAGCAGATAGAAAATGGCTAAATTATCTTTTTCATCCATGGCAAACCTAATATGAGCTCTCAAATTCACCACATGCTGAGGAAAAAATACAGCCCAGGTGCCCCTGGTTATTATTAGCTGTCATATTTTTTATTCTAAGAGGTCTGTAAGACTTCATTATCTGATTTTACAGTGGTACTTTACTGGTAACAAGTGAAATCCAGGTAAAAAAGCATAAAGAAATGAAATTGTGCCCTCGAGGAGGTGCTGACTGGCCATCCTGGAGAGGATTCTCTGGAGCAGCCAGCCGGGGTTCAAACTGGGGCTAACCCACCTTAACACCCGTAAATCAAAACTAAACCTGGGCCCTGGGAACCATCCACAGATTGCAGGAGTTCATATGAATGGGCAGGTTCACAGCTTTTCTTTTTTCTGATACCTCCCCATGTCTGCAACAACCTAATGATGTTCTTCATGCTGAAGCTTTCTTATCTTGTTCCTCCTTTCCTTTTTCTCCACTTATTTTTTCCCCAAATAAGTTTGCCCACTCTTTGTATACTTTTTTCCCCTCTCACACAATTTGCTCCTTTTGCACTTTGAATTGTATCTGCTTGTCTGACCTCAGGTTATTTTACTGCCCTTTCTACAACCTGGCATTTCATATTGTCTTTTCCACGTCTGTCTATACTCATTTTAAGAACTAAATTGTACTTTCCCTTCTACAGCTTTGCAATGGGATTCAAAATTGAAGAGAGAAGCAATGGCCTCAAGACATTAAAACCCATCCATTTAAACTTGATCATAGAGAAGGCTCTGTAACTGTGAAGTTCACATCTTTTTTTATGGTCTCTTTTCCCCTGGAACACCTATGCAGAGAAATATCATGGTAGAATAAAATACCCATCATTAAGCCCCAGTATGTGTGAATATGGAGGCAAGCCAAAACATAAATAGATATTTGGCTGTTGGCAAGACAGTATTTGGCATTTAATATATCAAGCAGTAATCTGCATTGTATTTATTCAGCTGAGCATTTAAGGTGCATTTGAATGTGAGAGTGATAAATAGAAAGGAGTTACACATACTGCAATCAAACTGTGTGCTATTCTAGGCCTCAGAATTACCAAAATGAAAATACAAAAAAACCAGTGTGGGGGATGTTTCTATAAAGGATACTTTCAGTAATACCTCTAAGGGTTTATTTGTAGGTGCAATTCTTTTTCTCCCAGTGGAAAACTGCACCTCTGAGGCAGCTCTTACAAAACCTCATCAATGTGTGGTACAATAGTCTGTGTATGAGATTACTTTTCCCATTCACCTTTTACAAATCCCCAAATGCAAGCCTGAAAATTCCACAGCTGGCTTGTAACAAGCCAGTCCAATGAACACAAAACCCACAGAGCAGGCACTGACTCAGGCAAAATTCTTGTGATTGTACCTCATCTATATTTTGGAGTAATCTTTTGAGTGTTGCACTGTCATTTATCTGCAGTCCAGTCCCAGTTACTGGATTTCAGTTTTGTGTGCCCCTTCCCATGATTTCAGGTGTATTAATTGCAGATATTTACATGTTGTTTGTCATGTGTTTATCTCATTACCTTCAGGGGGCAGATGTTGAACAGCAGCTGAGGTGTACAATCTTTTGTATGTGTAAGCAAGTAGGTTTGCATTTCTGCCTGGGATTTCAATCCTTATCTTTCTGCAATAAAACATTTGCCATTTAAGATATTAGAGGATAATCCATGTTGTATTTGTTTAGTTGTGCTACTTGGAACACTAAAATCCAGGAACACTTTGTCCCTGCAACATTCTCAATCAATTGCAGGGCTGATTGCAGAATTTTCTGGAGAATTTTTGGCAGCAGCTGCTCCTCTGGTTTCCTTTCTGTAGTTTATTATGCATTGCAGTCAGTCCCACAGCCCCTTTTCCATACATTTATACTTGAATGAAAATGCCCAAGGTTGTTTGTGTGCAACTTTTCAACAAGTGGAGGCAGGAGCCACTGAGGCAAAAGGAAAAGAAATGTCAATATACAAATCAGCATTGCACTTCTCTAATGAGAAAGAAAGGAAACTGCCAGCTGAGGGAAATGCCAGTTTGTCCTTGCTGGTGCTAAGGGTACCTGGATTTCTGCAATTCAGAGCTCGCCTTGGCAGGAGCCTAAAGGTCAGACCTGTTTCTGGAGAAATGGAGCAGGCTGCTGACTGCTCACTAGGTGTGAGACACGGATAAATTCAGGCAGCCAAGCCACAGCACTCCACAAGACACTTTCATGGTCTCTGTGACAATGTTTGTCCCACAAGATGACTGCCCTGATGTGAGGGACTTTTCCACACAGCTGTGGTACTTCAGGCTCTGACTTCTCACACCCTCCTGCAACCCTGTTAACTGTGAGTTTGTTAGGCCTAAGTGGTATGTCTTAAACCAAACACCCCAACACACACCCCCTCCATATTTAAAGTGGTGTAATACTGAGCAGAGTTTACAAAGAAATGAAGAAAAGCAAAATTAAGAGCAGCACATTGTGAGAGATGACTGGAGCTTGCCTGGGAGTGCCTGCAGTAAGGACATGATCACTTTGCTGTTGCCATTTTTAATCTTGTTTAATTACATAATTTAATTGTATTCTTGCAATCCTGGAATACAAGTCAAACTTTACATTAAAATATAAACATTTCATCTACAGCATCACCTGCTGCCTTCATCTGTGAAGCTGATGCCTTCAAGGTGATATAGCTCATTGGTCTTTGGGTAATAAAAAACCTCAAAATATTTAGCAGAAACAATCTCACAGAAGGCAAAAGCACCATCTGACAGAGGCCAGAAAGTGCCATGGGGCACAGGAGGCACCAAGGGCCCCATCTGGTGAAAGCTGCCCTGTCAGCAAGCACAGAGCACTCGCTGGTGGATGTCACTGCTCACACCCTGTAACTGGCCCATGATGTTAGTTACAATTAGATGTTCACTGCAGAACTTTATGGCTTGTATGGACAGATGAACAGGGGCTTAATTAACAAGCTACAGACTAAATGCAAATATTTCTGAGACTGATGTTTCTGAAAACTACTAATGGAGTTTAGTCAAGTAATATTTCCTGTTAGTCACTGGCAAGAGGGGAGCAGATCATACACAGCCATATCTCTAAGGAGTACACGAGATGAGAGAGATGAATATCCTTATCCAGTCCTGTGGTCTGTGTGTGGATATTTACAGTAATAAATCTCTTTATCAGAAAGCCTTTGCATTCAGTGTCTCAGCATCTGTAATTCTGCTACAATGGTCGTATCCTGTGTGTGGGGTTTTTTTTTGGTTTTTCTTTTCCTTTTTACAGAAGGGTCAAAAGCCAGCTCACACATTATGGTGCTGAGAGGCAACTGCTGCCAACTTCACCCTCCTCTAAATCATGTAACATTGAGGTGATGACAGACAGGAGTTCACACTCCCCACACTCTGGCAGCTCTGTTCCTCTGTACTTTCCAGTGTCACTTAAAAAATGGAAGTGGAAACACAGGAAAAAGAATTTTCTGAAGTTCTGCTGGCTCTCAGAAAACTGTCTTTTAGAATAATGAACAACGTGCCACAGAGTACAGGACACATCTTGCTTTGAAAAGCAGCACCAAAAAGTAAGGGATGATGAGGAGTATGGAGAAGGGAATTAGGCTTCCAGCTGAAACAGGATGCAGCTGAGTAGGATGTATAGGAAAAGCTGTCTGTACAGTGTGATTTCAACAGGAGCTGAACCAACCCAATGGCTTTCCCTGTGCAAAATCCCACTTTTAATTCCCTTTTTATAATCATTAGTGAATCATCTACACAGATAGAAGACAGGAGGACTTGGAGCCACAAGAGCACTTCAGGAAAGGATCTAAAAGGTGAGGCAGTGACAGCTGGAGGGGAGTGACAGCTGGAAGGGCACAGAAAGAACAGGAGCAAAAAAAAAGTAACAGGAAGAGGGAAATCAAAATCATTAAATCACTTTTACCAAGGTAACACCTGACCCAGAACCCAGACCCAAGTCATTTCTATCACAGTGCTAAGGGAAAACTGCAGAAAAGTAGTGAGTATTACACTGAAGTGTTTACAACAGGAAACAAACTTTCTTACTTCCCTCAGCTTTCCAGGAAAATGGAGACCAAATGGAGACTATCTAGAGTGCAGCAACCAAATAATCAGAAGTTTGGATGAAGGAGGTGGTGGGAGTGGGGTATATACGAAAAAAATAAGTTGTGAGAAGTTGAGTTTTCATAGTACAGATTAATAGAAGTATCTGTTAGTTGTCCTGAAGAAGCTAAAAAGTCACTGCAAGAAGAGGGAAATAAATCATTCTCTGTGCCAGCTGCAGCATAATTACAGACAATAACCTTTAGTTGTCAGAGGCAAAAAATGAAGAGTTCATGGAATCTCCTCTCTGAACATTATGGATTATGAAATTTAGACAAAACGTGCTTGTGGAATGTTGCAGGCTCGTTTATTCTGCCTTCAAAGAATGTGATAAAATAGGCAAGCCCTCAACCTCTACCTCTAATCTCTACTCCTTTCCATACAAAGTGGAAAAGGTAGAACACGTGTGGATCTATGTAACTTATCTCCAGGCTGTGAGATAAATAACAACAAAATTAAAATGCACATAGAAGTGTTTACTAAAATCCAAGCATTTGAATGCTAGCAAGCATTACAATTCCTGTGTTGTCTTCAATTATCCCATGATATGAGCAATCAAAATTCTTTGATTACATCCACACTGATTATTATTTCAAAACACCCTCCTTGTGCTCTGAAGAGTGCTGCTTCCTTACATAATGTGATGCCTCACATCCTTCGACAGAGATGCATTTTGTTCAAATCCTGCTCAGAATGCAAAGCTGCTCATTTCCAACAGGCACTTACCAGTGTTCACACCTCTTTCTCCGACTGTTTCCCAGACATTAATGAATTCTTCTTCACAAAATCCTCCCAAGCTTAAATGAAATGAATCTCCCCCAGAATTTAAACCAGAATTTCAAGCCTACCCAGTAATTATGACTGCTCAGCTTGAGCCTGATGTTGCAAAGCCTGATTCTGCCTGTGATACTGAGACATTATATTTTCAAAACCTCATCCCAAATCACAGACAACTGAACACAGCCAAAACTTCTGCCTGAGAACACAGGCAGCTCATCAAATATGATTTTTTTAATATATACATAATTATATTAAAAATACATAAGTAGAAGTGTCTTGTAGAACATTAGGCTACAATAATTCACTAGCAAAAGACGGGAATTTTCTCCTAAAATCTTGGAAATCATACACAGACACATACATGTATTATATAAGTAGCTTCACTTCAGCAACTGAACAGTCTCAGCTGTTCCCTGAATTGGGTACGACCTGTGGGCATTCAAAACTTTCAAAAAAAAGCTGCCAGCATACTGGATGTTTAAACATGCATGCAAATTCCAATATTAGGATTTCACTTTTGAAAACATTAGAATACATATCAGGTTTTTTTGAAGTGACAGCTGCATACAACAAAGTATTGTGATCTACTAAAATATTACTACATTCAGAAAACTCTACGTGACAAGTAACAGAACAGTAATTTAACAAGGAGAGTCATACATAAAAACAAACAAAGAAATCCTTGAACTTTCAGAAGATGCACTGTTTTCACATCAGTAAACCATGTCAGACACTCAGGAATCCAAACAAGAGCTTGGCTTGGTGTAGTCAACCGATTTCTGTTCCAATTTAAATATTTTGGTTAGAGGTCTGATTTTCTGTTGAAGGCAGTGTAATCCCTGTTGGGAATGCAGCTTGCTTATTCTCCTTTCCTTATGCTCAGCCAGAGCAGCTGTGCCAGCAGAAAGTACAGTGCATTTCCATTGTGCTGGGGGAGAGCAGCCAGGGTGGTGCTGGGCAGTTCCAGGGGCTGGGGAAGTCTGTCAGCAAATCCACGTGTTTGAACAACTTACAGACCTCTCTGCCTGCAAGTGCTGGTTTCTCACCATGTAAAAAGGCAGGGAGTTTCAAATATCCTACTATTTATAGGGTATTCTTATTTAATATCTGTTATATATAGCTCCCTGAGTATTTTGGTTTGGGGTTTGTCGATTTGCTGTCACACCCTAATGAATAAAAATGATCTAAACCAAACCGAAGCAGAGTCAATGAGATTATTTTTTAACTTGATGGCCTTTTTCTAGATTTCCTTATGCTGAAAGTTTGCATCCTCAGTGAGCTAATTACCCATTGATTCAAGGTAAACAAGTTTTCAAGTGCCAGTCTGGACCTTGCCCAAACTCCTAAATTCTGTTCCTTGGAAACACCGAGACTGAGGCCAACTGCAAATTTGGAACAAGCTTTTGTGTGCACACTAACACTGTGAAAATGAACCAACTAGCTCCAGCTAACTGGGACTGAGCAAACTTTAAAAGGTTTAGAAGTTTCTAGCCTAGAGCATATTCATTTCAAAAACAAGAGAGAGCCAGTGCTCCCACACTTTGAGGACTTTTGGTAGAGTTTTCAGGATGGTAAAGCAGAAATTGATTCTCCTTCCACTGGGGGTTGACACAGTTGTGTGTAGCAATAGATAACTTTGGACAGCTTATTTAACAGCTCGTGGCTGATCAAACACAACAAAGACATTGTGTCAGCAAGTTGGAAACACTCATCTCCAAAGAAAAGCTGCTCCTCACTCCCAGTGTCCACAACCTCCTACCCAGGGCAGCAATTTGCCTTCTCAACCAGCACGTGAGAAAGTTGTTCGTGCTAATTTATGAACACAAAACTAAACATGACATTTAAACTTACAGTCCAATCACTCAGATCAAGGCAATTGCTAAAAATTAAGGATGCAGCCTGTGGGTAGGAACTTTTATATGTGTTTCATGATAAATTTTTGGTATCAAAACCCCTTTAAAACCCAGTTTTCAGTTTCATCTACAGAAAGTCCCATCACCTCTAACAGATAAAACAAAACATCCTAAAATTTATATATTGACCCATTTTCCTTAGAATCTCTCATATTCCTTCAGGTGGACAGACAAAACAAAGGGTTACTTGGGTAGTGATTCAGCCACACTTTTTAAATGACTGGAATGTTAGTAAACAGATTTATTGGCATTTATTTCTCTAGTATTACTGTTCTTTGACATTGTAAGTTTATAGATCTGCACACATCTATTCGTTCTCTTATTGAGGATGTGAAATGCAAGGCTAAATATCCCTGCCAGACAGACAGTCCTAAAAGTCCCTAATGACATACTCCAACTTTTATATCAGTTGTATGCTAATGTCACCTCAGACTTGAAATTTGTTCCTCTATTACCTGTGTCTGCTAATTAAAATTATTTTTCCTGTTCTTTCTTTAATAAGGACTATAATCTCCCTTGCTATTTTACCAGTCTTTTTATAGGAAATAGTATGGATTTTCTCTTCTATAGGTTACCATGGTTCCTGCAAGGTTTACACAGGCCATGGGGTTTTTACATCTTTTATTTCTTATTAATATCTCCAGATTTCCTCCAGCTTTTCTCTACCTTCCACCAAAAGGGGTCACATTGCAGCTGAGCTCCAGGAGGGCAAGTTCACACTACTGAGCATAGCAACGAGGGCACTGACATGAAAGAAACCTCAGGAAAAAAATAAAATTGAAAAATCAATTTTTTTAGAAAAAATAACCATCCATGTAATCAGCCCTGAGAAAACAGCAGTTCCATCAGGATGATATCATCATGCTGCTGATGAATTAACTGAATTGACTGAATTCATCATTTTTGCTACTGTGGATGGTTCTGGTTAATCCAGAGCAAGAGTAATGGACTCAATGATCCTTTTGGGTCCCTTCCAACTCAGAATATTCTATGATTTAGAGTTTTTATACTTCCAACATGGCACCTACACAGGTGGTTATTTATCTTGTGGGAAGAAGGGAAAGAATGGCATGACAAGAGCTTATTAGAAAATTCATGGTTTACACAATTTTGCACTACTGCAATACTAAGACAGTTAAAAAACCACCAGAAATATGTGGGCTGCACTAGGAAAGCAGATTTGGAAAACTTTATAACATCATAACACACTGTGTTAAACATGAACTTTTTGTTCCTGTTTTCATTTTGTTCATTCTAAAGAAAAAAAAATTAAAAAAAATAAAAAAAAACCCTCTCTCTCTCTATATATATATATATATATACAGATAATTTAAAATCCAGAATAATATAAGTACATCTCAGAAAAAGATGGGTCCTAAGCAGCTATATTTTCAGTTCTGCTCTTCCACCCATGCAGTGCTCCAATTCATATCAGTACCTGTCTTTAACTTAAATGACCTTACAGAAGCTGGTTAAATAATAAGACAATCAGGTAATAAAATTAAAAAAAAAAAAATAAAAAAAATAAAAGGAGACTTCAAATGGACATGGACATAATGTCCATGCATTATGGAGCCTTAAACTCCCATTTATATGCTCATTCAGAAACAAAGTGGCCTCAATTCTCTCAAGCTTAATTGCTTTCAACTTGAAGAAAATCACTGCTAGGGTGATTAAAATCATGTACCTTTCACCTGGACATCTCAGTTATTTAAAAAAAAAAAAAAAAAGAAAAAAAAAAAAGAAAAAGAAAGTACTTCAAGACTTCCATTCCCGGGAGAATAACCTGTCCATTTCCCATGTCTCCTTTACAAAAAACAAATTATAATTCATAGATCCACAGTAATTTCAGTAAAAGATGAGCATTTTGAGCAGAAGCTTAACTGGTGAAGGACTGAGGCAGGGATGTGAGGACAGGCAGGGGAGCAGCTACACCCATCACACAGGGGGAGGGCAGAGCTCAGTGGGAGGATGTGCTGGGTGAGCTGTGCATGGCCCCAGGCAATGCAGCTCACCGAGTTTATTGGGGCTGTGGCTGCTCCTGTGTTCAGCCTGCTTAGCTGAGACAGCTCTGATGTTTGGGGACCAAAAGCACCAGGCAAAGCTGGTTTGGGGAATGAAGATGCTGTCATTTGACAGCTGAATCCTCCAGGAGAACCTGAGCCCATTGAGAGAGGCACCACTCTGCCTTCACGGTCCTGTGGACCAAACTTTTGATAAGTGAAGAAAAGTTTTACTGACTTACAAGCTACTTTTTAATTTTTCTTAATTTTTCTTCTAACAAACCACAGCTACCTTGTGATTTCATCGATGTTTTTGTATTCCCACTGATTTTCTCCCACACTTACTGACACTACTCAAATATTGTTCCTCTTAGTAGCAATACATGAAATCCATTACAGAGCACGTGCTGCATAAGGAAAAAGGCTCACTTGAGTTCATGCTTCATCAGTATTACTCTAGTTAGCTTTTCATTCTCCAGGCAATATTGCCCTAATACCAAGTCTCAGAACATCAGTTCTGAGCTATTTTAATAACACTGCCAGTGTTCACTTTGCCAGCTTGTTCACAAAAGATTAGCATCAAAAAACACATCCTTTATCACTGCTATCAGTACCTGGTTTTTTTCTCTGAATTCAACTTGGTTTGGACCCAAACACAGAGCACCTTTGGGTATCTATACAAGTCTGGATATTAATTATACTCCTCCATTTTGAATTGCAGCAGTATTTGATTATTGAAGAGACATGCACAATAGCAAACACCCCCACATCCTTACCTGAGAACATGCATGTACCACACCTGTGCAAGCCTATTCTACTTTTATTGTTTTGATTATAGCTGTCACTTTGATCCAAACCAATAACCTGATGTTGTTAATGAGTTCCTTTTTAATGTAGTCATGTCGTGTGCTTGGTATATCCTTCAGTTTTGTCAGTGACTCTGAGTCCTTCTCAAATGAATAAGCTCACTTTTTAATACAAGCTCATATCTTTGCATGTTCATAATTTATTTAATTTTTTAATTTTTTAGTTAGCTGGAGAAAAGAACCATAATTTCTCCTATTTTCTCTTTGCACATGAATGCAGAATTGTATCACCTTATTTTTGGGAAGGAGACAAGATGTGACAATACCCCGTGTTCCTTTTTCTCACCAAGAGCAGCAGCCACAAGGTTTCCCAGTGAGCAGACTGAGCTGCTGCCCTGGAATTGAAGCATCAAGGGAGAAAAGACCCAGGGGGAAATGTAAAGGTGACAGAGTTTTATGCCTCAGTTTAGTTACAATAATTAAAATTAAAAGATGGATAAGCACAGAACTGGGAGCAGTTTTGTAAAACCTGAGATCAGACAAAAAATCTTTTTTCATCATTTTCTAGCAAGGGATAATAACAAATGGAAATAATTTTTGTCTGATTAAGTATCTTTGCTTCTCATCTTATTTTGGCACCTCTTTTATACCATCTCCAACTGTTCACAGCCTAAAGGAGGTGTGGAGGGGGAGGATGAGATATAAAATATGAATTCTTAATGAAAACTTTCATATTATCATTAGTTACTACAAAGTTTTTTATGTTTTTTGGTTTGAGTTTTTTTGTATTTGGTTGGGGTTTTTTGTTTGTTTTTTTTTTTAAATGAAGAACATACCTTTTCAGGTCATCTTTAAAACTTTTTTGAAGTGAGTGGGTCTTATATGTATCTTACAGCTCTTTGAAAGTCTTTGTGACAAGGAAAGGAACTGAGCTGTTTTAATAATGGCATGTTATCAAACCACTAATGATTTTGCTGTTTAAAAGTGAGCTTTAATGATTATAATTCTCCTCTTTGATCAGCAGAAAATGGTGACTAATCTGAGCAGGAACAAAACCACAAAGTTTTAAGACTCAGAGTCTCTCCTAAGCCTGGTGGCTGCTAAAAAAGCTCAGAAACAAGAGAGTAAAAAGAGAATAAAACAGCAAACAATGAGTGCAGATATTTTATTTTTACCCTGAAATACTCCCCTGTCTAAATAACAATTAAACAAATAAAGAAAAAATATATGGTTTGACCTCCTGTGCTTTTTGAATTTCTGCTCTTCCTCCCCTGTAAGAATCTTCATCTCCTCATTGATACCTCCAGGCCAATATGAGGTGAATGCAAACTCTGTTCACTGTGCCCAATACAAAGTCATTAATGAGTTCACTTTTTTTTTAAAGACAGGTACAGAAAGAGAAGAAAAATAAAATTACTGTCAATAAATTTGATTCAGAAAGGTCTCTCTCCACCCCCCACCAGCTGACTTGCTCTTTGCTGGCTGTTGTGGATTTAGTAATGCAGGATTTCGGGCTGGCCTCAGGTTCTGCCCCATCAACCATTCCATCAGAGACTTTACCCAGCTTTTTTCTGAGATCCCACCAAGTAGGACAGCTCTTACTGGTTACATGTCCACCCATGCTGCCAAACAGGTTGAGTTGTCAGCCCCAAACTCTTTCTATTTATACTGTCAATCTCTCTGACTCGTTCAGGGCTGTTTTCCATCCACTGGGATGGCTTTTCCATACCCCAGGCACCATCTCCTGTGCAGGGCTCTCTAACAAGGAAAACTTTTCATTCAATGCTGTGTAAAATCTTCCCCATTCCCTTGGATTTTTAGTGCAAAGAGCTCAGTGGACCTTACACTGCATCTGACCAAGAAAAGCCAACATCCCATGGGGATCATCACACACAGCTTGAGAAAGAACATTTGCAACAGCATCTAATCACCCTGGGTGACAACTGGGCTCACACAACCAACAGCCAATTTCCTTCTCTTACCTCTACCAGATTTCAGAGGAAGAATAAATTCAAGACTAAAATTAAAAATTTAAAAAAAAAAAATTAAAAAGTCAGAATTAACTCTTTCTTATGATTTTTTTTCTAGATCCCTCAAATATGGTATTTAAAGTTACTGTTCAATTCTGACTCTGTTCTTATACAAAAGGCTAAATTTCAAAATGTCTTCTTACCCCTTGCTTCCTCCTATCTTCTGAAATTTTAGACTCAGGCAAGTTTCCCTACTGTCTTTCAGAAAATGACATTATGTATTTTTAATTATCATTACTATTTTCATACTGTGGCTTTGATTTGCGCCACAGCAAAATCTGTGCTTAGAATCAAACAGAAAGTGCACACAATTTTTTTTTTTTATATTTTTTTCCTCAGAACAAATTTCTGAGATGATGAAGTGGATAAATTCAGCTGATAATTCTTCACTTGTTTCCCTTTGTGAACCACAGAGGTATCAACTGATTGCTATTACAGACTTAAAATGCAACAGAGTAAATTTTTTTTTTTGCTGTTGTGCTTTTGTTTGTTTTTTTCCTGACTCACTAATATTAGCAAGAAATGATACATAACACCATAACACATTAATAGCTGTTGTTCTTCAAACATCATCATAACACAATCTCTTCCTGTGTGCTTTTACAAATGTTGTGTGAAAGAAATAAGTGGATCCTGTGGGTTTTTTTTGTATTTCTACACCATAGCAGAAGGAAAAGCCGATTAAAAGATTTATTCAAATATTTACATGACACACACTGTTGCAGTATTAAAATGTGAGCTTGCTCCTTTTACAAATCTCTTTAGCAGTCTTTTCTCCCCTTTGTTCCTAATACAACTTTAAATGGCAGTCACAAGTTTCAATGACTTCAGCCTGTAATTGTGCATCCCCTCCAATTCTTCTCTTCCCCCTCCTCCTCTTCTCCCCTTAACTCCTCTTTCTTTTTATATTGACCTGCAAAGTGCACTGGCCCCAGAAAGCCACCCAGGTCCTGGCTGCATCACAAAAAGCATGAACAGGTCCAGGGAGAGGATTCTGCCCCTCTGCTCTGTTCTGGTGAGACCCCACCTGCAGAGCTGCCTCCAGCCCGGGGATCCTCAGCACAGCAAGGACGTGGAGCTGCTGGAGCAGCTCCTGAGGAGGCCACAAAGATGCTCCAAGAGCTGGAGCCCTTCTGCTCTGGAGCTAGGCTGGGAGAGCTGGGAGTGGTCAGTGTGTTAAAAGGAAGGCTCTGGACAGAGTTTTAAGCCCCTTCCAGGTCTAAAGGGTCTCCAAGAGAGCTGGAGAGCAATTTGGGACAAGGGCCTGGAGGCACAGGAATAGGGGGAACAGCTTCAAACTGAAGGAGGGCAGGTTTAGATGGGATATTGGGAAGAGATTTGGCCCTGTGCAGGTGGTAAGGCCCTGGTACAGGCTGCCCAGCAGAGATGTGAATGCCTCATAGCTGGAAGTTTGCACAGCCAGGTTGGACAGGGCTTGGAGCACCCTGAGATAGAGGAAGGTGGCAGGGCATGGAACTGGATCAGTTCTAAGGTCCCTTCCAACCCACACTATTCTGAAATTCTGTGATGATTCTATGGAGGTTCACGTAGGAGGTGTCTATGCCATTTCCTCACTCCCAGTACTGCTCCACACCCTGCTCCACACATCCTTCCACACTCCAGCTTCCCTCTGCACATCCTCTTTGCAGTGTCACCCTGTGTAACCTCTATCCACACATCTCCTTATGTTTGGAACAGTTTTGTCAGTGGATGCTACATCAATACCCTCCACATTTCAAACACTCTTATTAAAGTTCATCTTTTCCAGTAGCCTGGGAAATATAGTAAAAAGTTATGGCTGGCATCCCAAATAGCATCAGAGCCATTGGTACAAGTTGCACATTTCTGGAACCAGAAGTAGCCCTGAGGCTGCAGCCTTATCTGCTTTCCCCGTTTTCTGGCATTCCCAAAGAAATCAGAAAATGAGTGTGATGAGAAATAAAAGACACCCTGTGGGAGGTGCCTTTCCCTGAAATCCCTGGGGGAGGGACCCTGCAGGGTATGGGTCTGTCCCTGCCCCTGTCCCCATGTCACTGTGCCCCATACCTGTTCCTGATTGGGTGGTTTTTGGGTACCCAGGGCCCAAGAAGAGAGCAGGGTCCCGTGACTGAGGCTGCCTGGGAACTCCAGCCATGGCAGCTGGAGGAATAAAATCATCCCTGAACATCTATAAAATATCCCCTCATCTTTCCTTCCAAGTCCATCACAGTCTTATTCATGTTGTAAGGATTCCCTCACTACAACAACACCCTGGTATTTACATTACTCCATGTATGTCAGATGTCTGAGCAGTATGATCAGGACTGAAGTGCTCCTGTTGGGAGGGAACTGCAGCATATCCCCCTGTCCAGGCATTTTCCTCTGTAAAATGGAGCTGTGCATTCTCCCACGGCCATTGTGGTGCAGTGGAAGGAAACAATTTACCTTGAACACTGGAGGCAATTAAGTAGACATATTTACAGAATAAACATGTAAATGTACACAGTTTGCATTCCACAATATTAATTCCTAACGTTCCTGAATGCATTCAAATGTCACAGAGCTTGAACAACAGGCATTTTATGCTTCCTATTAAATACAAAGAGATGTAGAGCCATTAAAAAAATAAATGCTCTGTATATAGACATTTAGCTGGCTGTGGCAGAGCTGGGAGAGAACCTAAATCTGATCTATCCTCTTGTGAGTTTTAAATGTGTTACCTTCCCTATCATCAGTGTCCGGTGATCAAAGTCTCATGAATATGCCAGTGGAATACTGGCTGGAATACTTTGAAAAACCACCCCCACAAGCACAGCAGACTTGTACTGAGGATCTTAACTAAACCCATTCTAACACAGCTGGCATTTGTTTCATGTTGACAGTCAGCAGCACCATCATCAATTTTACACCAATTTCATGGACCAGCAAAAGTAATCGCTTCTGTTCCTTGACCACTGAAGAAAACAAGTCCTGTATTAAAAATATCAAACCCACGAACAGCAGACATATGGAGCCAAACATCTTAGTTCAAAGGCATTTGATGGATAATATATTAGTGTAAAACAATTTATTCTTCCTCTCTGTTGCCAATTGCCACCTTATTTCCTACTATCCTTGTCCCAGCTTTTCCCTCAATCCATGTTTCATTGCCAAGTGAAGTGCTCCCAGTGATCAGTGGAGACATCCTTTGCCCCTTGAAATGCTCTCCCTAACACAGGTGTGATAATTACACTGTGCCACTCTTAGTTGATAATTAGTTAATTAGTAGATTAGTAGATGTAAGAGATGAATATCAGCACTGCAAAACTCCTAACTAGCAAAATTCCAGTTCATTGGGGGAGGGAGATATTTTTCTGGTGGGTGTGCATCAGACCTAGTCTGGAATAAGCAAAACATGAAACACAGTTCAGATTGATAAAGTGCTGAAATTCTGCCAAAGTGACATGCTTCAATGAGAAATATAACAAATTTGGTTCTTCAAGAGCTGTATAAATAGCAGAATCTTTCTTCTCTCAATTTCAAATTCATTTTTATGACAATAAATTTCTATGAAAAGTTCTTTCACTCCCTGTGTGATATGAAAGAAGCTCAAGTTCCACTGTAAGCTCATAGGAGAATATATCAAACCATCACCACTAAACATCTAACAGAACTTGCAGGCACAGAGATGTAAAAATAACCACACTCACAACAGATATTCTTGAGTGCAGTGAATGGAACCATTTGGAATGAGCAAATTTTCCACTGTGCCTTGGTTGTTTTATGGATAAAAGCAGAATTTCTGGTTCATGACACAACTAAACTCATCACACACGGACATGAACATTCAAGAATAGCAGGGCTTGACCCTGTGCTACTACAGGAAGTTTATCACAGACATAAAGGCTAGAGATCACACTCTGAATTTCTTAGCACAGGAAATGGTCTCCTCTGGGCAAGCAGCACATTCAGAGTTCAACTTGAAATATGGTTTTAGTATGGACGCTTTGGTGACGTTTTAAATAAAAGAAACCCACCAAGTTACTCACACAGCAGTGCCTCACTAATTCTTTGACACCAAAATAAGTCTTAACTGCTATCTGCATGAAAGTTAAAAGAAAAGGACAGAAAAAAAAAATACCAAAAGAAAGGATCAGAAGATCTTTAAATAGCCAGAATGCTTTTTGATTATCTGTTTGCATTCTGTACCAAAACCCAGTCAAAAACTAACAGAACTAATATATAAGTTGGTGTTTAGTTAAAATGTATGTTAGGTATCCAATTAACAGAACAACATACGTCAGATAATTAATAAAAATGCCAATAAACCCAGTAATGAAATAACTGCTGAAATGAAAAACATGTATTCTGAGAAAAATTTCCACCCAGTGTTTTCACCACAAAATAAATGGAGATTGCTTAATAAGAATCACATGTAAAATATCATGATCACTTGTGGCCTTTCCTCCAGGCCAGCATCTCCCCAAAACAGCCACTCTTCCCCTTGCCCGGGGCACTGAGCAGGTGACTCTGAGCAAGAAGAGTTTGTAGCCTGCAGATAAGGATGGAAGGAAAAGAGTCTCTCATTTTCCTGTCCCTCCTCACAGAACCAAAGGACTGGGTACAATTCCTACATCCCTGATAGATAAGATTAGCTAATGGCGAGTTTTAGATTCATCCAGTAAGTCCAGCAAAGAATATACAAGTAAATCTACAGAAAAAAGGCTGCTGTCAGCAAATTTGATAGCTCCAAGTTCTTTCAGATCAGAACTTGCAGAAAATCAATTTCTACATGAATTTTTATTTTTCTTTTAGAACAACTCTGCAGTCAGATTGAGTCAAGCTTACCATCTGGTGCAGAGAGAAATACAGCCATACTCAAGATTACATTATCAAACTTCTTTGTAAACTTTACATGCAAGCTGTTCCTGTCAGGATTGGAGTAATTGTGATAATGCATCTTAATATTCGGTCAGGCTTTAAATAAAGATTGACAAAAGTCTACATATGGATCACAAGCTGTTCTACAGTAAATATTTTTGTATTTATTGAGAAGGGGCTTATGGCAGTTTAGGACATATTCCATCAGGCATTTTGGTTTGAACTATTTACTGACTAATGAAACCAAGATAAAAACCAAATTTTGGTGAGGAGTTTTGAACAGGGATTTTAAGTTAACTTGATCCTTTTCCTACTCCTATTCAGTAATGCTTTTACATCATTATTGCTTGAAAACATTTCCCAGCTGGTGGATGTTGTAGAATGGAAGACATTTAGTACCCTTTATTTTAAGCAAGGCTTAATTCCCAACTAGCACTGAATGTAGCTATCTATGGAACAGGAAAAGCAAATACAATGTAATTTAACCATTATAGCTGACCCCCTAAAGCACAGCAAAAATTCTTCCACTTTTTTGTGTAAATAAAACTTGTTAAACTCATTTCCAATATTCCCGTAAATGAGGGGATACAGCATAAAAACCCTTTAAAAATTCCATTTCCACATACTCTAGTTAGAAACACAGCTTACAGAAAAGCAAATGCAAAAGCAAATGTTGTGACAAGTAGGGATTAAATTGCTTTTTCAGTTTTGATTCCATTTTGAGAAGTTACAAGGCACATGCTGCAATTAATATTGCAATTAACAGTTAACTATGTGCTCCAAGTTCATTACACACTATTGCTTTATTATAGCAACTATGCAAGCAACTCAATACAGCAAAGAAAACCCAATTGTTAAAACACCTGCATGAGACATTTATTATGTGCAGTCACAGACAAGCATGCATCCTGTAAAATAAATCCCAGTGCAAACAAGTGACCTTACCCTGATGTTGGATCAAGAGCGATGGCCTTGGGGTTGCTCAGGTCCAGCTCGATGAGGGTCACACACACTGACCCATTCTGGCTGCAGACAAAGATCCTGTCACTGACGTGGTCCACAAAGTAAAAATTCCCTGTGATCCAGTCGATTGCTATTTGCTGCACATCTGCCAAAAAAATCAAGAAAAGGAAAGAAAGAGAAGCTCAGGAGTGCAGTTTCAATCCAAGTAAGCAGCTGCTGGCTGCTCTGCCAGCAGATGCTCCACTCACTGAAAGAGCTCCAGCTGCTTTACATCTATTATATGGTTTCTAATAAGGAATCCAATTCTCAATACACAAATAGTGTGGGGGGAGAATTTTTCCTTTTTAAGTACAGACATGTGACTGCAACCTCAGTGGTGTGAAAGACACACATTTGTTTGGAGCCCTCTTCAATATTTTTAAGTCTGTCAGTGTGGGGTTTTTTTGTGGTATCCTCAGAAGTACCACCACTGAATGATGGTGCACCTGGGAAACAGCTGAAACTGAGGGTACCACACTGCTGGCAGAAGGCAGCTCAGAAGACACTCAAATTCTGAATAAAATTCTGTTCTAGGATGTCTGTAACACCGTGGGAATGGAACACTGGTAAAGGTTAAAAGAGTTTGTTGGCAATATTTGAGGGACTAAAAGCAGACTAGAAATATTCCAAGGAAATAAATAAAAATAGAAACTAAAAAAAAAAAAAAAAAAACCAAAAAAACCCCAAAACAAAACAAAAAAAAACATGTATAAACCCACCTGACCTGTGCATTCATTTTCATTGCAAACATTTTTTCTTGTACTTCTGGGGTATCTGGATGCAACCAGATTTCTGCTAATTGCCACAAGAAGTAGCATGGATGTAACTGTCCATGTGATAATATAAAGACATTTATTAACAACCAAGTTTTCCTTCTCAGGACACTGTGGCAGCTTCACAGCCCCCTAACACAGCTGCCCACTCAATTCCTTGTGGGATCCTGAAACCGCTTTCTGTAAATGCCTTAAAAATCCTGCATTTTTCTTAGGAGTCACCTGACCTGTCCATAAACAGTCTCACTGTTATAGTAAGCAAAAGTACAGAGAAGTGCAAAGAACATAACTTTATCAATTTCATTTAATAAGATTTCCTTCCTTCCTCTTCTTCTTGAAAGTACTGTATTGATAATACTCTGTAAGACTTAAGAGTAACTCAATTAATAGAAAAAATATTTCCTGTTAAATGTTTTCAATGTTTACTATTAATGTTTTTTTTTTTTATTTGAAGAAAAATAATATATGCTTATTATATTACAAGAGTTTCAAAATAGTGCTAAACATAAGCAGAGACTCTATCATGGTGAGAGAAGGCAGATGTGATATAGAATAATTTCTCATAGTAGTTTTCTTTATCCTTTTTACTTTCAGTGCTCTGTATGTTTGTCATCCTTTAGAGGTGGGATTTTTAGGTTTGCTTTCCACAATCCAGTCCAGAACTGCTGCCACCATCATATCCATGCTGTACTGGAGAGCAATAAATAAACCTGATTGAGCAAAAGTTGTCTTCATTTAGCTTTTGATGATAGCTCAGGGCTTGTGAGCCTTGCACTTGCTTAAAACAGACATGGAAGCTCATTTGTTGTCCTTCAAAGTGCAGGGAACTTAAGGTCTACTCAATGAAATGCCAGCACCACCAACTGTATCCCACCCCAGCCATCCCATTCCTGCCCTTCCACTACTCATTTCCCTTTTAATTCAAAGTGAATATTGGGCCTGATAGGTCCTATTGCAAAGATGTGCTGAGCCAGAATATAGGAATGCTCCATTTAGCCCAATATCCCAACTCCAGAGGAGGCCAATGCCACATGTGCTGTGAGATGTGTGAGCAGTGATGTATTTTAGACAACAGAAAGAACACACTTTTTTTTCCCTCCCCTTTTCATAAATATAGGACATGTTTCTAAAAATACCAGAAGAAAACTCTGTGCCTCTGAAAATCCGTAATATTTAAAGCATATTTGAGGTGTCTGCTTGCCATTTTCTGAAGCTGGATTCATGGAATGAAAAATTTATGGTTTACTGATTCAGGGAGACTTTGGAAAATTGCAGATAAGCTTCTATGTAACAGAAACATTTCAGGAAATGTTATTTATACAGGACAAAAGGTACAAAAGGGATCCAATTTCACACATTTGTAGAAATAAAACTAGTAATTAAATTCCTGCAATGAGAGCTCTAGATGATTGCTGTACACTGGGAAGTGGATGAAAAAGAACAAGGTTAAGTAGCAGCTTGTTGGAGGAGGGTGTGGTTTTCTTTTTATTGTGTGAAAAATGTACCTATTTTTAGATAAATGTGATATATACATGAAAGGCACATCACACACAGGTTATTGGATTTGTTAACAGAACAGTACTTACAGTTATAAAATGTTTGCTCTTTCTGTAGGGTTTTGGTAACATATCACAAGAAATTGCACCAAACAGGTTTGTTATGGAAACCAAGAATAACTAATTCAAGGTCACATTAGGGATAACCATGTGCACTGGCTAGTTAAAAGTGAGCTCAGCATCCCAGAAGGGACACATCCAGAAGGAATAACCTTTGTGGCAAACAGCACTGGTACCTCTTCACACCTATTTGCCCAATTTCCCTTCCCCAGCAGGATGCTTTTGGGAAGGGCAGGGAAGTCCCAGCAGCACAGACCATTGGAGAGGTTTTGGCTCATTCCAACTGCAAACCTTGTAAAGCTCTTCCTTCCATGTGTCAAGACTTTAATCATAGAGTTTCCAGAAAAAAAGCAACACATTAATTCACAGTGATACTGTTCTTCAGAAGAACAGACTTCCTCAGAGAGGTGTCCTGCTATGCAAACAACATTTCCCTCAAAACCACACCCTCACTGTCACTAGCAATTAGCCAGGACCCTGAGCACACAGTGGCATTTGTGTGCTGTAGATCCCACTGATCTCCTTTGGGTTTTGTCTCTGTTCCATCCCCTCTGCATTGGACACATCCCCTTTCTCACAAGAGAAATTGATAAAGAATTGTCCAAGTCCTTTCCCCCACCAAATCGAATTCTACAGGGGAAATCCCCCTCAGGAGGCAGATAATGGGTGTTGTGGATCCTGTTTTAATCTCCGTGTTTGGGGAGCAGCTCTGCATGCAGCTGCTGTGAATGGCTCTCCAGTTATCACACGAGTTGCATGCACTGTAAGGCACAGAGATAAGGCTCTGGTTGAAATGGGGACTTCTAAAAATATATATATATATATATAACTTCTTATACTCAAGAACTCACTGAATTCATTTCATGCCTATTCCTGTATTCATACATAAACCTCACCATGCAGATGTCTGGTCCACTCACATCTTTAAAGTAATGAATCTTTTTTTTCTTTCATTCACACAGTTTCAGAAGCCTCTAAAAAGAAATATTTCCACTTGAAAACACACATATTTATTCTGAGCAATCTTCTATATAGTTCTGAGGGCTTTTCCTATATTAATAACAGTTTCCTTGGAGAATTTCTGCCAAATGGGATCATCTTTCCTTTATTACTTTCTAAAAAACTAGGATTTCCTCTTAAGGACTTCATAAAGAATAGTTAAGAGAGCATATAAGTTAAATTCTGCTCTACTTAATGACATTATGTAGACCGTGGGCACAGCAAAACTGACTGGGACTGAACTTTTCCTATTTCTTTTAAACACACAGACATTATTAGACCTTTAGAGAAAATAACAATTTCATATAAGGGTGGCTAAATCTTCAAAGGGTCCTGGAAATACATGTCTCATGGCCAAATCATAGGTTATGGAAATCAGAGAAATAAAAAGAATGGCTGTCTTCTTTCACTTTGATTTCCCAACATATCTCTTGTACTCTATGAATTACTACATTTATTTCCATTTCAAATCAAGACTTGGACAAGACTTCAGATCTGCAGCAGAAGAGAGGGAAAATCAGTGACATATCCTTGTATTTCTGTGACTGCTGTAATCAAGGATTCTGCCCATGCACTGTCTATTAAAATCAGTTTTATATTAACAGATTTCCTTCTTCCCAAATGTAGAAACAAAAATTAGCAAGCTCTTTCCTGTTAAGTACTTTTTATAAGCATTGCTTATTTTTAATGTAAGAACTGATATGAGCAAAGTACTCAGTGGAATTCCTGAGTTGTTGGAGTGGTCTTGACAAACTTCTGGGTGAACATGATTTTGGATTAAATAAAACTAAAATTAAAAATATTTATTGAGCTCTCCATATGCTTCTTGTCAATAATGAAAGAGACAAACACTATTTTAAGAGAAAGAACTTAGCCTCTACTGCCTTATATAGTAAATTTCTCCTTATTCTGGACATCAATGCAATGAGCACCTTGTCATATATGCACATATAAATCAGTACTGATTCCAGGTTTAGATTTTCCCCACACTAATATACAGTTGCAAAATATATATCTAAAAGTGCTTAAAACAGTCTCGTTTTTTTGACACAAAAATGTTGGGTTGTTTGTTCCTTTTTTTTTTTTTTTTTTCCTACTGCAAAAAATTATCTTAAAGGAAGAATTATTTTGATTATTTTAAATTACTTTTTTTTCTTCTATAGCACATATATCTCCCTTCTGAATGCAATGTCCAAACTGGCATGGCCAGACTTAGCTTAATTTATGACTACATCAGAAAGGAAAAAAAAAAAAAAAGAGAGATAAAATTATATTTTTGTCAAGAAACAAACAAATTTTATTGCCAAGAAATACAGAAAGACACTTGGGGATGGACTTTTTGCCTCCACTGAGTAAAAAGCCAAGTTTTGAACAAGACAAGGAGCACCAAGGTTTGTTATTCTACAACAGCCAGTGATGGTGAGAGCAGTAAGCAGTGTTACAACATGGAAATGATAAGCTGTGAAATCTTCATCAGCACTGCCTTTGCTGGGCCTCTCTTCTGACATTAAAGTTCCTATCAGCAGCCCAGGCAGCCTTAAACTGACACTGTGGCTTGGGAAAAGGAAGATGGAATCTGTTTCTCCTGTGCCCCTTCTACTACCAAGAATTTGCTATAATTCTGTCTGCAATGCCACTTAAAAAGTATGATTTTTATTAAAGATGTCACCATTCAATAAGTCAGACATGCTGGTGTCTCAGCTTTTAACAGCCATGTCCAGAGTGATTATTACATAAGTTGAAAAATGAAAAATCAAGTGAAAAATATCCATCCATCTTTTTCAAATGACTCATCCTCAAATATCTGATTCCTCTGAGTTGAAACATCCTTCACAGATACTCTTTGTTAGAAGCACAATGCAGAACATAAAATATACTAAATTTAAATAAGCCCTTCAAAGCATCCAGACTTCAAGTTCCTAAAAGGAAGAGAAAGCTTTTCCTTTTCTTTAGGGAGTAAAATTATTTCAATTTCAATCAATTTGGTTACTGACAAAAATATTGTTGGCTTTCTTTCAACCCTAGAGCATAATATACTGCATTCAAACCTACAAATGTGAATACTGAAGCAATAGCAGTTTCCCCAAGCTAAAGAATTCTCAAAAATATAAGAATAATCTAAATATTATGAATACTTAATTAAAACATCCTGATAGCTCAGAAAGACAAAATCTCTCAGAGATGTGGTTGATTCAGGCATTGTGAAATTCAGGCATTCAGCTTCCAACCAGGTACAGAAGACAACAAATGTGGGCATTTGGTGAGGAAGTGGGACGGGCTGTGGGTGCCCCACCCCAGGCTGTGGGTGCCCCACCCCTGGAAGTGCCCAAGGCCAGGCTGGACAGGCTTGGAGCAGCCTGGGACAGTGGAAGGTGGCCCATGGCAGGGGAATGAGGTGATCTCAGACATCTCTTTCAACCCAATCCATTGTGTGATTCCATGATTCTACACTGGCTGAGGTTGAGTATTGAGCAGGTACTGAGAGAGAAATGTGAAAGTGTGAGTTTAACAATAAACCTCCTCCTATTGGAAATCAAATAAAATAATATTAACAATACAAAAACAAGAATCACATCTTCCTCTTCTAACAAATTCCTAAGCAGAGCACTCAGAGGAAATGTGAGGATGCCCCAGGAATGTTTGTGTCCTTCTCAGGAATTTTACAGCAGGACAGCAAATTCTGGTCCTAAATTCTTAAGCATATCTCTTCTTTTACTTTTGTTATAGGATGATTCTATCAGGAAATGCATCAAGTATCTGGAATGAGTAAGATGAATGAAATTCCTGTTACTGGGTGTACAGTGCTGGCTGTGATGCCAACAGGTTAAAAGAGTAAGGAAAAAGTGAGAAACAATTAAATAAGGGCCTTGTGAGCAGCTCTATCTTTTAATCCTGACTGCTGGGATTTTTACAGAGTGAATTTTCTGACATCAATCTCATGTCAGAAATGAGTAAGAATAGCTGAAAACCATAACATTCCTAATTTCTGCATTACTGAGTTTCAAACACATTGCCCAGTGATTGCAAATGTGTAATGGGGTCCCAGTGGCCCGTGTTCATGCTGAACAACAAAGACAGATTTATGGAGGTGCGTAGCTATAATAGTCTGGGTTTTTTTTTTCTTTTTAGCTGCACATTCAAAAGCTTCTTATAAATCTAGTGAGGCTGTAAATCAAACCCAGTTATTTACTTCAGAGCAGTTAAGTCACCCACTGTTAAAATTAAAGCATAATTCAGCTGCAACAGGCGTCCCATCGAGCACGTGGCCTCGGAGAGCAGCCGTGGGGACATGGAGTGGCTGTGCCAGGATGGGACATTGTCGCCTTGTTTTTTAGAAATCTTTTAGCCTTCTGATATTTACATTCTAGTTACACGCTTTCCCACGCTTTGTTCTGTAAACACTCAGTTGTTTTGCATTCCTTCATAGAGGTGGAGAAAGCTGATGGATTGGTAACCTGTCCAGTGTCATTGGAGAGGTGCCTCTTCCACTCTCCAATCCCCTGTCTCTTTTGTAAAACTATAAATAGTGGAGTCAGAAAATAAACTTCCTCTTTTCACTCTCACCTTCAGCCGTGTGAATACGCGTGTGCTTTCGTGTCCTACAGCGACAGGACATCCCTTCCCTTCAACCACCTCCAGCAAAGCCAGAAATCCTCCACCTTCCACCTCCCTAGGACTGCTCCCTGAAAGGGGTAATGAACCCCACAAATCATCATCACACAACAATAAAGCCACTTAAGCTTCTTCCACTGACACGCTAAGCAGTAGATTATTACAATGTAAAGAGATGCCAATAAATACATGGAGTTACTTTCACAATGCACAGTATTTAAGGGAAATGACTTCCAGAGAGAGTTGGAGCAGTTTAATACTAGAGGTAAGCAATGGTGCTTTAAAAAATGCTTTTGGGGAGATAATTTAGAAGTGAATTATCTCTGACAACTCTTAAAGAGCAGGTTAGGCAACAAATGCAAACTCACACTGCACATCTTTCAAAGAAGGCCCCATTTGTCAGAGAACACTCATTCACAGCACCCACATATTCTGTAGGTTCTTGCAATTACAATGCAGGTCAGTTTTATAGGATAATTTCATTTGGAGCCCACTCTATTTGCTGTTATCAATATATGGTCTACACAATATGAAATGCAGGATATGCCATGGCCCATGGCTATAAATCAATCCCAAAGGGCATCATTACACTGCATTTTAATGAGAAGGTAATACTGACCATAGAGTATTTAATTTTGTTATACAGATATATCCATATTGGGCATGAAAGTCTTTGTCTCCATCTCAAATATGTTAGGGGAAAAGGAGAAGACCTTATACCTTCAAAAAAAAAAAAAAAAGAAAAAAAAAAAAAGAAAAAACAAACAAACAAACAAAAAAACCCACTTAAACTTTGCTAAAATAAATATAACTTGCTTTTAATATAATTAAAATCTTAATACGGAGTCAATTTTAAATCCAGCTTGAAAATTACAACTTGGACCATACTAGAAAATCTAAAAATATTCTTAATAATAAAAAATACGACCTGCACAGTTAGCAAACATACACCTCATTTCTTCACATAATATTTTGGAAACAAAACCCTATACTGCACTTTACTAGATGAAATAACCTCTTTTTTAGGGTTGCTAAGGAAAGAAAAAGAACTTGCTTCTTATTTGAAGGACATTAAGCTTTTTTCTTCATCTTTTCCCTTCCCTCTAGCAGAGGGCTCACCACACCATGGCAGGCTGGCACTTCTGCAAGGTTCTGAAACCACTGCACAGCACCTACAACAGCAGTTTGAGCAAAACAAACAAATAAAACCCTTCCTGTCCACCAATGCTGCCCTCAGACAATAACAGTGCATCCCACTGCCTCAGCCTCCCTTTCTCCCTCTCTGACCTTTTCTTTTTTTCAGCCATTTAGTAGATATTTTTAATATCAAAATAGTAACCTTTGAGGAGAAGACTGTTATTCATGACCCGACCAACAAAGCAGACAACTGCCCAGACTTAAAATATCAACATAGTTACTGCACTTAAAAAATAAATAAAAATTCCTTGCTATTTCCAGTAGTGTAATGCAAGAAATAAAAATAAAACATGGCTTTAGATTTATACAGAAATTATTTGCTATCCATTTTCAACCAGACATCAGGACAGTGTGTTTTTGTTGTTTATTTATTTCTCTCATCATCACAATAGTGCTGCTCTTGGTCTACCTGAGCATTATCTTTAACCAGAATGGCACCACAGATCCCATTAAAAGTCCCATAAATCACTCAAATAGCTGCTGCTTCCAGAAATATGTCACAAACTCAATGTGCTTGTATTTGCAGAACCTGACCTTTGCTTTCAGGCAGCTTCCAGCCCTTCCCAAATCTGGCCACTCCAGGAAGATGCAAAGCCATAATCCCACCTCTTCCCAACCACAGAAGTCCCAGGTACCTCGTGCCAGCCACTCCTGCCTTTGTACCCCCCATCATTTCAGTGTTTCAGCTTTTAAACCTCACAGCATCTGCTATTCTCTGCTGAGAGGGGAGATGCCATCCTGTACTCCCAGGAAGAACACTGGTCTCCTGGCTACCAGCCCACTGCCTCTCTTCCCAAATCCCCTCTCCTGTCATGTAAACAGTAACACCAAATTGTCCCTTGCAATGAAGTGCAGAGGAGAGACACAAACATGCACTGCACCCTCCTCCAGGTCCCCTCGTCTTCCTCCAAGCAGTAATTTCTGCCTATAAAATTTGTGCCTACCCTGATGTGAAATCAGTTCTGTGCTGAGTGATCCCAAAGGCAGCACAGGACGTGGTGTAACCCCGAGTGCAGCAGGGGCACAGCTCCAGGTGCTCCTCAGACACAGGTCCCTGCAGCCAGCAGCAGCTCTGCTCTGCAGAGCATGGATCACAGCACATTCACAGACTGCCATAAAATACTTTTTCTCATTACTTCATCTTACTTGAGCTGCCTTTTCCCAGTGGCTTTGTTTCTGAAGGTAATGCAGTGGTTATGACTGCTTAAAACAAATCTGAATTATGCAATCAGTTGTACAGACTCAATGACTAAACAAGAGATTCTCCAAAGAATCTTAAGAGGAAAATACATATTTTCAGTATAGGCACAACTAGAAGAGAAAAGGCACTAAGATAAAAGGCACTGATCTTTTAAAACACATTATGCTTA
Source organism: Lanius collurio (assembly GCA_020086605.1). Taxonomy (NCBI): domain Eukaryota; kingdom Metazoa; phylum Chordata; class Aves; order Passeriformes; family Laniidae; genus Lanius; species Lanius collurio. The sequence goes on along the minus strand of JACBWW010000014.1, from coordinate 84,803 downwards.
TCTCCATTTATATCAATATAAAAAAAACCTCCCCCATATTAAAAAATGGGATCTATTTAAGTTAAATAGCAAGAAATGACATTCAAGTCAAGTTCAAAAGCACCCACAAGAGCGAGGGTGCCCTGAACTGCCAACTGTGGCACAGATCCCCACACCCCCCTGGTCAGCTCATTGGATCTGCTAACACAGTGTCACAGACATGCTATGGAATTACACAAGCACAGAGAACCCAAACTTTGTCCCCAGCTCAGAACTGTCACAGTGAATTCCTGGCCCAGCACATCGAGTGGCAGCTGCTGGGTGACATTCTGAGAACCCTCAGAGCATCAATTTTATGCAAGTAAACTGACCCCTTGCATATCCTGTCCCTCTCATTTAACTGCTTACAATGGTTCCAACACTTTTTTTTCCAGAACAAAGAAAATCATAAGTCTGATTTTAAGAAAAGTTATTTCCTCTGGTTAAAACATTTGTTGCATGTAATTTGTCAGTTTTAGAAAAGTGCTTCACTCACTATTAAAAATGTGCAAGCAAACACAAGATTTTATTTTATTAAACTCAACTGATAAATAGTGAAAAGAATGAAATTTGTTCTTACATTTTATTTATTTCATGATGCTGACACAATCCATAAGATTTTTAGCCTTTCAAGTTCTACTCAAAAGCTGAAGTCACAAGAAAATTGTGAATCAAGTGTGCTTCATTTTAAGCAGAAATCCACAATTTTGTGTACTGAGAACAAAGCCAATATTTCCATGGACCAGAGATAACACCTGTTGAGCCAGTCGTTGCTTCTGCTAATCAAAGGAGTTAAAAACTGAAGGAAGCAATCCTATATTAAATCCCCAAATCAGATGGTGGTTTTCATTTGTCTTCTCCATTCCAATCTAAATAACGCTCACAACTTTGCAAAACATGCAATTCATCTTTTTGTAAGGGCTCCTGATAAAGAGATAAGGAAAGAACAAATCTGCTATTTATTCTGACACACACAAACCTTTTGGTGTGTCTGTCACAGCCTCCAGTCCAGCACAGGAATGCCCAGGCTGCTGTGAGTACAGAAAGCAGATTAGGCAAGATCTTAAGGTGCTATAGCAGCTGGCTTTAATTTCATCCCCTATGTAGCTCCTTGTCGCCCTGTTTTTAGAAATCTTTTAGCCTTCTGATATTTACATTCTAGTTACACGCTTTCCCATGCTTTGTTCTGTAAACACTCAGTTGTTTTGCATTCCTTCATAGAGGTGGAGAGAAGCTGATGGATTGGTAATCTGTCCAGTGTCATTGGAGAGGTGGCTCTTCCACTCTCCAATCCCCTGTCTCTTTTGTAAAACTATAAATAGTGGAGTCAGAAAATAAACTTCCTCTTTTCACCCTCACCTTTAGCCGTGTGAACACGCGTGTGCTTTCGTGTCCTACAGCGACAGCTCCTGATTCCAGATTTACTTCCATTAATGCAATTATTCATCATTCTTCATTTCTGAAAAGCATGCTCTCTATTTACCCTTTTCCACCCAGTAGAACAAAGCATCAGATCAAAACCTGAGTTTCAGAACACGATTTCCAGAGGAGGCCACAAGTTGGATCAGGAGTCACAACATTTGTGATTTTAGTTTATGACTCTTTTCATTGCATAAGACATGGAAACAGATCTTTTTTTTTCCTTTTCCTTTTCCTTCTCCAAGATATCCAGCAGGTGCAATGTGTGGTTCAGTTGTGCCTTCCCTGTGGGTCTCTTCCCTGCAGACTCAGATCTGTGGGTGGCACAGACAGCACAGAGAATTCCTGACACTGCTCAGGCTCCTGGCTAACAAAATACTGTTCCCTTGGGGCTTTAGCTACTGAGAAATCTCTGTCTGGGGTGGACTTTGGTCTGTAATTCCTTGAGTGCTTCGTTTTTTATATCTAAACAGGGTTCCAGTTATGATGTTGGATGTAAACAAACCGTATTTTGGAGTTTATAGTTTTTATGTCCCCTTTGCTCCTATAAAGGCAAAAGCACTTTCAAAGAAGACACAGACTTTTTAAAGTTTTCTGCAGTGTGTATCTGTGCCTCAGGAAAAATCTTTAGGAGGTAGAAGAACTCATCTAATGACATAATCCAAAGTGCATTATGAAAAAAGGAAAAAAAACAACAACAAAAAAAACAAAACAAAAAAAGAATCCTTGACTTCTTTGGTTGACTTTAGTGAAGTGCTTTAGGTTTTGAATGAAGTCTGAAATAAATATTTGCATTAATAAAAAAAAAATATCTAGAAGTGTGGCAAATTTGCTGTCAATTAGTCTAAATGAAGCAAACTTGTTGAAGATTGTATGTGAGAGACATTTACAAAGATATTTTAGCACTCAAGAAGACAACCACTGGCTAAACTTTAAGAGAAGTGAAATTTATAAACATAATAATAAAGTACCAGTAGAAAGCAAAAAAAGTTATGCATATGTAATTAGCATATTCAAATGTACTGAAATATTAACCAGATATTACCAGTAAAGAAAGTTTCTAAGAGTGCACCCAAAGCCACATGTTCATAAACAACTTGACTGAAATGAGCAGGTTACAACTGTTTGTCTCCTCTGTATCTCCTGTATCTGTTCCTTGGAAGAAAGGCAGAAGAAGAGCCCCTGTGAACACTGAGGAAATGTGGAATAGTTCCAAGAATAGTCCCAGTGGCTACCAAGTAAAAACCAAAATGAAACCAACATGGTGCATATGGATGTCAAAGTTTTGTGGAAAAATGTGAGTCTAATCCCATAAAACACACAATACTTAATTCCTCATTTCATAAAAAAAAAAAATACTGGTGAGGTTTGGGGTTTTTTTAACCAATGTTTCACTATTGTTGTACCTGAGGGTATAAATTCTTTTGTAAATATTCACTACAAAACTGTGTGATTTACATCAGCAGAAACCCAATTATCTACACATTACATCCTTATAGCCCCCACAATTATTTTATTCCATCTTCAAAACCTTGTTAACAAAATCAAAATGCTACTGTTTTACAAGCAGCATGATAATTCAATTTGACAGAGACAAAGAGCCCCTCAGCATTCTGACTGATAAAGATAAATTTATGTGGTAACTGATACTATGACAAAAAAGTCCTTTTTTCTTTACAAAACCCTTCTGCTGCTGTGGGAGTTTGCTTTCTTGCTCTTGGATTTCCTCCCTGGGGCAAGAGCTTTTCTACCCAGGATGGGCTGGGATGGAAGGAAGACATAAAAAGACCCAGTCATCTCCTCTTCAGGACTACAACGAAGCTAATTAAGAAGGAAGTCCAGAAATGGTGACCTAGGAAGCCACTAAAACAGGGAAAAGGGAATATGACAATTAAACACTGATAATTGTGGTCTCTCTCTTTGCAGAGATAGCATTCAGGAGACTGTTCCAGGCAAAGCCTGGGACTTTAGAGAAGGGAAAAAAAAGAACAAATCAAACCAAACCAAAAGCTATCAAAATTTTGCACTGAGAAATGCCATTGAGATAAGATTTTTTATTTCCTGTACTCAGTCTGAGATTTAACTGTCCAGGGCACAAGTACTGAAAAGTAAATTAAAAAAACCAGACAGCATGCCAGCTTTGCTAAGAGCAGAAGACAACAGGGTTTTGACCAGTGTCAATGCAAGATCAATTGTGGAATCTGGATGAGCAGCAAAGCTTGAAAAATAGTAGCATCACATCTTTGAACAGCTAAAAAAAAATCTATTTGTGGTAATTAACAAGCAGTTAGTAAGTAGCTCTAGTGTCAAGAAGGATTAAGTGCAGATAACCCAACTTGGGAGGGAAAGGCCACCAATTGAGGCTCTCTGCAGTGGAAGTTTGTGCCTCAAAGTGACTCAACACAATGTTATGGTGACAACACTCAAACCAGCAGCACAAATCTCAATCAAATGGAATCAGCTGTCTCCAAAAGGTGCACCAAAAGCAGATAAATCCTTCACAGATAATATTTAGAACCCCCTAATATAGGCAAGGACCTCTTAGGATTTCAGATGTACAGATTATATCTTAACTTTTGTGCAAACATCATCGAGAATTGAGATACAGACCTGATTATATGAATATTATTAATTAAAAAAGATAAGAAATTTGCAGAGCACACCACAGCCAAAGGACAAGACCCAACTGATCATGCCTGTTGGAACAGAAAGGTTGAATGAAGAGATATGAACTACCCTTATCCTTCCAGTGACCCTGATAACCATCAAAGGGCTGTGCAGCACCAATAATCAGCAAAGACTAGCCCAGAGCTGGAGAGGAGCACACTGTACAGGGCTACGTCTCCAAAGGAGTCTTGTCATTATAGGGCACAGAAAAACTCCCCGAAAAAGGACAATTATCAGACAGCACTGCTTCCTGCACTAAATAAAAGCCCCTACTGCACTAGGAAAGCACCTTAACGAGGCTGTACCAAATACTGGATCGAGAGTTCTGTAAATTTGGGGACACCAGAATGAGGAATAAAAGTATGGAGAGTTGCAAAGAAAGCATTTCCTGTATCATGGAGTATATGAACAGCCAACTAAAATTAGGACTTGGGCCTAAAATAGCTAAAAACATGTGGAAATTGAAACAAAATGTAAACAGGGAAACATGAAAATCCCAACAGACACTAATGGAGGTATGACGAAGACTCAGGAAAGATGTAGTGTGATATACAGGACCATGGATGACCTACATGGATCAAACCTGGCTCCCTGTGGAGGAGCTGTGCTGGAACCTGTGTGAGATAACATTCACAAGCCACCTGGAATATGGCATGAATAACAAGGTGATGAGGCCAAATAAAAACAGGATTTCCAGAACAGCAAAGAGGATGGCCTGTTTGGAAGAACTGCAGGACCTTAGGAGACTGAGTGACTGGACAGAGATAGGAAATGGAAAATTCAAGTTGAATAAATATTTTGTTAATGAGAGAATTGTCCTAGCTTTGTATATTTACTGGTGGCTCTGTCTAGAGCACTTAAGAATGAGATATTGACACTATTAAAAAAAAAAAATAAAAAACCTAAAGCCAAAAGCCAAGAAAGCCCACCTTTGGACAAAGTAAGAAAGTTCATAATCCCAAAACCAACATTTGTCCAGTCTTTTCAGAATGCAAGGACAGCAATGCAAGATCAGCCAGGGCTTGGGAAGAGCTCAGTGGATGCCACACACATAAAAAGTATTCTGTGATGCCCCCTTAGGACACTCTTCTCACCTCCCATTCTGGCCCCCATGACTGTGTAAGCTGCTCTGAACACTACTGAAGTACCATGTGAGGTAGGAATGACTTTTGACATGAAACCTCCTCATTTCTGTGCACTTCAAGGCACATGGGCTGTCTATCACAGGAGAAAAAAAGCAAACCCACATTCTACAACTGTGTGACAGCTCTTAGTGCCTGTCTGGAGGCAAGTTTGGGGCAGACTGTATGTAGGAATAAACACTTTCCCCCAGATCTTCACAGCTTTGCTCCTCCAGAGTAAGCCAAACTCTGCTCTGATTTGCCATGAATATTCATGGCAATTCACAGGAATTGCTGACAGGAGCACCATCTCCAGTGCTTGGTGATTCCTTCCATGACTGAAGGGAAACCACTGCAGCAGCTCTGAGCACCGTGCTTGTCGCTCCTAAGAAGTGGGTTAGGTCAGGAGGTGGAGGAGTAATTAGGGGGACCAAAACCTGGGAAGGAAAGAGTGATGTAACCAAACAGACTCTTGGATCGTGGTCACATCCTCTGGGGTTGCTGTCTGAAACTCTTCACAGCAATCACATCCAAAAAGTGGGAGATCCAAAAAGCCAGCCTGGCTTCTGCCCAGGAGGGCAAGTAGAAGGTGCTAGGTCCCACAAGCAGAGAGGCAAATCCCTCTCCCTCTGGAGACTCCAGCTCCTCCATGCCCATCTCCTCTTCCAAACCTTGGCAGGTAAAAACAGAATTACTACAGAAGAAACAAGACGTTTCTTTCAATCCAGAGTGGTCCTGTCCAAAGGCAGGTGCCAAGAGAAAAGGCTGTGTCCCTTCCCAGGTGAGGTGTGACTGACTGCTGTGGGCACAGAGCACAGGGGGCACAGCTAAGCACAGGCACTGCAGCACTGGTGGTGTGCTGAGATAACCGAGTGCCAAGAAAACCTGAATCAAACACCAGCCAAGCAGAAAATATCATGCTCTGAAGCATCATCCCAGAATAGATTTTGTTATATTCTGCAGAAGAATAGCAGCTAAAACCCAGGCTGTGCTGCCTGGTGCTTGTTTGTAGAGCATGCAAGGTGCTTGGTGCCTGTAGTGATGAGGATACAAAATGCCTCCTAAAATGAGGAAGGAGGTTCTTGCATCCAGAAGATGCTGCTCCTGCCATCTCCCAGCTCCCACACACAAAAGCATTAATGAAAGATTGCACATCATGCCTTTGAAAGGGCAGAAAGTTGAGAGGTTTCCCACAATTGCATCATCAGAAAGAATTTTTGTTAGTTTGGGCCTAGAGATATCAGTTTAAAAAAACTGTCCCTGAAATCTTGCTGTACTCACTGAAGCGGGCTGTGAGCTTGCTGTGAGCTCACTGTGAGGTTTCAAGGAGGCATCTCTGTTTCTCTGTTATTAGAGGTTGCACAAGGCTCCCTCACAGGAGAATCACCCCTGAAAGCCCAGTTGGGTCCAGTACTGTCTGCATAAATCTTTCCAAGAGGAACATTTCCAACTTCCCTTCCAAAAACTTCTAGGTCTTAAAAAGACAAAGATGAAACAACGTGACAATGCCTGGGCTCAGCTGAGACAAAAATGCCTGTGCTGATACTGCTGTGCCTGCAGAAAGCTAGCCCTGTGTTAGGGGCTACAGCTACCAACCAAACCCCGAGATAATAAACACTGAAAGACTGAAATCAGCCTAATTACTAGCCACAAGGGACATCTCTGGAGTGGCACCCTGCTCTCCCAGACCAAAAACACCCAAGTGAAGGGTGAGCCTCTCCTCAGCCTTCCCCCTTCTGCAGAGTAGCAGCCACAGCCCAAGTTACCCTGTGCTTCAAAGGACCTGATTCCATCCATCCCAGACACATCAAACCACACTGAGGTCAGGCTGAACTGTCTGCTGAGGGAGAAAGATGGAAACTAAAGAACTGTAATTTCCTTTTTTTTTGTGAATCCAAACCTTATGTTCAGTACCTGGAGCTGGTGCTATATGACCCATCATGAAAACAAAGTCATTTTCATAGTCCCTGCTTTCCTACATGTAGACTTTCATCTTTAAAGATCATCTATATTCTTTGTTCCTAACTACAAGACTTACTTGCCTTCACTGAAGCAAACACTTTGAATAAATCCACTTCAAGCAGTCCCAATCACTTTGGATAACTGACTTCTCTAGCACTTTTTGTGTCAAATGCAGATTTATTTTTTTTCTACTAACAAAAAGAACAGATTAGAAGACTGAGATAAAAATGATAAATTCCACAAACAACACTATGAAAACTTCTTAGGATTTTTTTCCTCCCTAGTACTTTTAGGAATATCCATTTTCAAACAAACACCCAAAAAAGTTTTCTATGAAGAACAGAATGTACAATTTATGTGACTCACCCCATGGCCATGACCATTTATTCGGCTTGAGCTGTCAGAGAATGCCATTACACTTGAAAACATTTTCATTGACAAAGAGCTACAATGAATTAATTTGCCTCATCAGGTGTAGTGCTGTATGATGAAGAGAAAAAAGCAGAAGTGACCTGATGGGTAACAGAAGGTGGAGGGAGTTAAAAGGAGGAATTTAAAACTAAAACTCAATTTTGCAGCAGCCACAAAATGATCTGGCAAATATACCAGGTACAGCAACATGAGATTCCTGCCATGTCCTGGCAGGAATAACTCCAGGGGTGTCTAGAAGATCCTAATTAGGTGGACAAAATCAAGTTTCAGGCTGCCTCTCCTTCTGAGGAGACATGCCCAGACCATGGAGATTAATGCTGCTCCACTGAGCAACACGACAGAATTGTCTGTGGATGTGTGTGCCTGGGAAAAACACTCCCACAGCCAAATCTGCAAGATTTTGTCAGTCAGAGCTCCCAGAAATTTTTTATTTTAAGTCCCTAACCACTATTTCTCAAATCAAAATCAAAGAAAAAGTCAGAGCAAGTCTCTGCAGTCAGTTCATGTCCATGGGAATTATGATTCTTCATCTAAATAAGATTGAATGATTGCCATGAAGTTTGAGAAGAACATTAGAGACCACAGGCTGATGTGTGCTGGCACTGTGAAAAATGAGCAGCTCATTAATCCCAGACACTGGATTCATTTCCATCCCATCCCAGGGCCTCGGTTTTGCAAACAGATGCAGTAATGCACATCTGGGCAGCACAGGGATCAGAAATTCCCTTCACAGGCAGGGAACAGAGGGAGAGGAACGCAGGAGAAGGGCGGAGGAGCATAAACCTCAGTGCTCAGGTCCACCCTGATGGTGAAAACAAGGGACAGAACACACAGAGTTCAATACAAAACACATTTTTGCTCAGGACTGTGGTTAATGTGATGGCTCTTCCTAAAAGGAAAACTAAATGTCAATGGTTGGGTGAATTGAAAATATATAGTGAAATTCTACCACCCTACTTTAGGGTACTTTGATATCTAAAGTATGAAAAGTCCTCAAAAGGCAACACTAAAAAAACCCTAAACAACTAACCAACCAAGCAACACAAAAAAAACCCAAAAAACCCCAGAAAGACAAACAAACAAACAGAAACAAACAAAAAACAAAATAGAAACAAAACAAAAAAAACCAAAACCCACAACTGAATAAAATAGGAAAAAGCAAAACCAAACCAAAACAAAACCCACCCAAACAAATATATTTATGCCTATGACAAGAGTTTTCTCTAAAAGCAGAATACTCACAATAAGTGGTGAGTTAAAAAAAACAAAAAACAAACAAAAAACAAAAACCAACCATACAAACATAATCAAACCCCTAATTTTTGAAAGTTTTTTTAAAATTCAGTTTACTATTCTAGTACACATGAAACTGGGAAAACAGGTTAGAAATCCCCCCTTACTCTGCATCAAAGAGCACACCTTACAACAGCTGTCTTGATAGTCCAAAGCACAATTGCCATGAAGGATTTCTCACTTTGACTTGCACCTCTAAGACCTATAATCAAATTTGTGATTTGCATATTTCTGAACTGTAAGGTCAGAGGGTTTGAGATCTGTTCAGAAATATTCTTTGATGCACATCTCACCTTAAAAGGATTTTTCAAAAGCTTGGGTCCAATATTTGACACCCTGCTTCATTTTTTAGAAGGCTTTATTAATCCCACCATTGCACTCCTCAGTGCTGTGGTCTGTAAGTTGATCTGGGGACACCTTCTGTGAAAGATGATGAAAATGGGGTTTTTTTTTTTTTTTTTTCTTCTTGCATGATATTTTGCAGTCTTTTCACATGCTAATACGTCTGTGGATGAACACCTTCTTCAGAAGACAACAGCATCCCACAAATTGAAAAGCTGACTGAGGAACAATGCTGTAATGGAAAGTCTAATTCAGTGTGATGACTTTAGGTGTTTTAAAATTTATTTTCTTAATTAAAAAAAAAAAAAAAAAATAGGCAGCAGTTTGTTCCCAGTAAGTCAGGAAATATTTTGGTATTTTCAAGAACTAACACACCTGTGATAGTTGATGTGCCAAGGATGATTCCATTTCAGTGTCAATGTTGTCCCAGTAGCAAAGAAAGGCTCTCAAGCACTATGTAGCACTATTTTGCCAGAGAAAAAGAAGTCTTTTACATTGCTTCTTCCACTGCACTGCTGGTTTTGTAACTGCCTCACATTAGAGTTAGTCTAGAAAACTGCACATCTTAAAAATCTCTGCACAGATACAAATACTGCAGCTAGGACTGAATGTATGAGTGAAAAACCATAAAAGTGCTTCAGCATGAGTTGCAATATTGAATGCCTCAAGACTGTTTTCAGCTGCAAGCCCCAAACCACTTCTGCAGGCTCCATCTGCCAGGAGAAACACCACAGTTCTGCTAAAATACTGCCAAATACTTACTGTGAAGGTACTGGGCAATGTTTACTGTCCACTCCTCGGGTAACTTCCCAGCTTTGGGTATCTTGGCACACCTGAGCTGACTGGAGAGATCCCGTGACTCAATCCAGCACAGGGTGTCCTCTCTGGAGCTGTAGTCCAGGGTCACCACTGCAGATCCCTTCCCAGGGGGCCGGGCAGACATTCTGCTCCCATTAAGGTACAAAACCTCAATTGTCTCAGAACTTGCAATCAGAAGAAGAGGAGGTCTATCAGCAGGCTCTGAAAACAAAGTAAAGAGAGTTTAAAGGATTAACAGACTGTAAATATCGTATTTATCTTTTCCATTTTAATGAAGTTTTTAACGTTCTTACCTGTTTTAGGATATGCAATAAATTTGGTTTGTTTTTTATTTTCATAACTATCATATATTCCAAATTATTAAGTCTATTTTATCCTGCTCTCCTAATGGTTCACATCATTAAAGAAAATTAATTACTCCAGCCCAACAGCCTCTGTTTAATTCCAAGTATCATTACTGCAACATTTTTCATGCCTAAGTCATAAAATGAAATACAACTTATGCAAATTATCTCTATCCAGATTACTGATATTTCAAAAAGAATGAAGGCCAGGAAAACCTGCAGAACTCATGAGGACACATGAAACTGTAAGATGCTTCTCATGTAAGAGTCTATAAATAAGACAAAGACTGGGGAGTGAGCGCTGCTGAAAGAAGTTATAACCAAGCTAACAAAAAATCCAGTGCAGTGAAACCTCAAAGCCCAGAAATGCTGCAGTTCCAGGTGTATGTGAACAATATTTGTGTTGCCAAGTCAGGAGCTCTCACCCCAATATAATCTGCTTGTTTTCAAAGGAATTCATCAATGTTTGAACGCTGCATTGACATGGAGCACTCTCAATCAACAGTCTACCTAATGGAGTTCTCAAATTTTCACTTAGCAATTCCAAATGTCTAAATGGTGAAAAGAAAAAAAAAAGGCATTAAAAAAAGGATTTGACAAATGGTACTTCATCAGCAGGTCTGATTAAAGAGAAGAGAATACTTCAGTGAGTATGGTGCTCAGGGGTCTTGCTCAAAGCCACAGCAGTTGGTGTTCTGTTCTTTGGTAATATCTGCTTTTATTTAAACATCTTTCATGCTGATTAAAAAAAAAATCATATAAAACCCCATCATTTTTATAAAGTTTAAGTGTGTATTCTTTCTAACGTGGATTTCATTTACTCTTTTCTTATTCTTTCGCATTCCATAATGTATATTCTGTCTTGTCCCTCCCCAGTAAATCCTACATGGACATTTGTAAATTCACACTTCTGCAGCATTACTTTTAGAACTTACTGCCTGTCCTCATCATCCTCACATTCACTCCCACTCACCCATCAGTCAGATCCAAGCATTATTTTTCTTTGAATTTCAGAACATATCCAAGAACTACAAGGATTGAATTTCTTTGTGAAACAATCCCTTGTGGTGTAAGCCATGAGTGAAGCTCTCTAGTCTTGTTTGTTTTCTCCTCTCCAAAAGATAAGGTAGTGGGGGGTCTTGCTAAGCAATTTTTGCTTGAAATCTGCCCTGTAGGTCCCTTTGCAGTCCCTGTCTACAAACTTCTCTTTCCCCCTGGTCTTAGCAACTTTTGCTACCCTTGAGAAGAAAGCCAGAATTAAGAACTCCTGTCCCTATCACCCACTCACCCCAGACTTTTCAGACTGCTACAAAAGGAGTGTTTCCATCTGCATCCTGCTGAGTCTGGGGATTTATTTTTACATCCAACAGCTCTGTGCTCAGCTTCTCTCTCCCCACAAAATAATAACCACTCCCTACTCCTGGATTCAATCACTCTTTTCCCAACTACCAGCAGTGTGAAAAGACCTTTATTATTATTTTTGCTCTTCTCCTTTGAGTTAAGCTGGCTATTTCCACAGCCTGCAATATATAAAGCCTCAAAGAGAAGGCAGCTCACAGGGGCTGTTTGCAGCTCCAAAGCCACCAGGTGGTTTTGGGCTGCCAGAGAGAACTGTAGCTTTCCTTGCACTGCTTTGCACTGCCCCACTGAAGACTGTAATGAGGATTTAACACCTCACTAAACTCCGGAGAAAGGCTGTATTTTGGTATTAGGGTCTAAGACAGAAGGGAATTCCTCAAAGGGATTTGCTTCAAACCTCTTGAGCAACAGGTGAAATCAAAGCAGGCTGCAGACAGAGGTATCACAAGGGCTTGTGGCACTGCTCAGCAGGCACCATTGCACATTAAAAATACAGAAACTAGATTCTTGGGCTTGAAATCGTATTTTTAAAGCATAAATACATTAAATAATTCAATGGATTAAAGCAGTTCATCATGGTTTTTCACAGTAGGATAGATTACCTGCTTCCTTAAGTGTTGCTCAGATAAAAGATGATTTGGTAATTTGAAAAAAAACCATAATATATTAATGATAAAACTGTACAAGAATATTAAAATGCCATACCAAAATATATAAACCAACTTACTGCATAGCATAATGCATATGGAAAACAGGAGATACTAAAGAAATCATGTCTTCACCCTCACAAAAACTGCTTGTCTGTTCCTTGAGAAAATATTTTATAAAGCTTAAAAGTTTAGTGGACAGATTTAGGATGAGTTACAGCGAGCTGACAGAGGCTTTTCAAAAAAGTGCACTTCATGTGAGTTATTTTTTCACAAGTTTTTTTGGTTTGTTTTTTTTTTTTGGTTTGGTTGGGGTGGTTTTCGGTTTTTGGTTTTTTTTTTTTTTTCCCTTTATAGGAAAGATAAGAAGTGAATAGCTCTTTAATCCAGTGAAGTTTTATGATTCATCCTTCTTGACTAAAATGAAAGCATCCTCCTTTGAATTATGTTTAAGAGAGAGTAGTGGAAAAGATGAAAGCCTGGCATTTCCCTCCTACCTGATCTTACCTAAAATACAGATCAATAAGTGATGCCACAACAAATCAGAAATGAAGGTGTTTTGCACTGCCAACAGACTTACTTCTCATCTGGAAGAAAAACCTCAGAAATGACAGCATTTTCTATTTTTTCCACCACAATGATGTGAAAGGCATAAACCCCAGATTTCAGTGTTTACAAGCAGCTTAAATCCCCTTTTCCTGGGGTATGCATTGTACATCATAGGGACTTTGCTGTCACCAATATATGTATTGTACAAAAATCTGAAAATATACTGAGCAGTCCAATTTCATTTTGACATTTTTGATCTTTAACCATAGTGTACCTCACCAATGTTGTTTTGGGTTTTTTTTATTTCTAAAGTCTCAAAACTTAGCTCAGTGAGATTTTATAAGAAAATTGTGTTGTCAAATCAGTTTAACAGGGCTGATTTTTTCTTGAAATGTTAGATTTTTTTTTTTTTTTTCTTTAGTGATTATCAGTTTATCCCACTTTATCTGCATGACAAATGTTTCTAACCACACAACATTTCTCTCTGGATTGGCTTTGGAGATACAAAACACACCGGGAACTTCTGTAAAACAGATCAATTTCTTTTCCTCAGCTAGATATTCCCAATTCTGTAATCTTCTTTCCTTAAATGCTCTTCTCATCACATGCAGACCTTGCAATTTAGGCATAAAAAACTGGTAAACAAATAAGTTCTAAAACTCTGTTCAGCAAAGCTGTGGGTTTTTTTTCATTTTCACCTCAGAAGAAACTATTAACTGCTTCTTTATTCATAAAAGAAAATATGGCTAAAAAGTCTGGAAAAAGCCCCCAGAGAGCCCCCAGCTGATTTGATACCCATTTTAACATCCTTCCCAAAGGGAATGTGCAGCAAAAAGCTTTCAGCTCCAGAGTTACTTAATTGTCCTGAGGAAGAAAATGCAGAATTTAATGAGGGGGAGACCTCCCCACCTTCCCAGGCGAGTGTTTGGCTGCCTGAAGGGCAGCAAAGGGCAGCTCCTGAGAAGTTCCCTGCTATTTGTGCCACCCCACACGTGTAGGGCTGGCTGAGGGGGTGAGGTCTGAGGCCATGCAGGAGCTGTGGGGTCACCACACCGTCCCCAGCACAGGGCAGGGCTCCTCCAGACACAACCCAGGGTCACCTGCTCAGCACCTCCTGCACCTCCCTGCTCCTCAACATTCAGAAACCTCCCAGTTTATGTGCAGAGCCAACTGGGAGGTGGTGGTTTGGTGGTTTGGGTGGTGTTGTATCCAGGATCTCGGCATGGATGGTGATTTGTATTTGTGGCAGATGTGCTGTCCTTAGCATTGAAAGCTCTACAGAAAGCCCAACCTGCTCCTCTGGTGCTGCTCCTGACCTCTGACAGCTCTTACACACTGAGCTGAAAAACCCTCAGCTCCTTTTCTTCATCTGTTTGACAGCTCCTTTTGCCAAATGCAGACAAAGCAAGAGGCTGCTCTAGCCATCCTTATTCGCTCTAGGTTCTTTAATGAAAAAGTTGGTAATGTTTCTAAGTGCTGGTTTGTTTGGTTTTCTCCTTAGACACCTTTTCTTTTTCTTGGATTCTGTTCTTCTGATCCAAAGCCACCTTGTGTTTACAAAAACCCCAATGTAAGGAGTAACACTCATTTCTGTGCAGCACCACAGTCCTGGTTTGTATTGTCCTACAGGGGCTTCTCTGATTAATGAGTAGTGATTCCTTTCTGAAAGTAACAAAAAATGTGAAAACTACTTCAAGTAAAAATGATAAAGTAGTAAAAAAATACAGAAAAGTTCCTTATTAATGTGATTTTTTTTCATCTTGACACCAACAGGTCTCTACAGTGCTCAGATGGTACCCAGTTTTCTGTGTGTAAAAAGGGAAACTAAAAGGATCACCTCAAGCCCTGTACTGGCACCATGAGGATTTCCTGATCTAGCATTGCATTATTGATTTTCATGCAGTGGAGAAAGAAGTATAATAAATTGTTTTTACTTTGCATAGGCTTTCTTATCTCACAAGACTTCTCTGTGGATTTAAAAAAAAAAATAAAAAATCCTCTGTACAGATCAAGAAAAAACAGTAAAAGAAGGAAAATACTCTTTAACTTCTAGTGGTGATCAAGCAAGAATATATTTAGTAATGCTCTTTAGGTGAGGAACCCACAAAACCATCACTAGACCTTCCTATCTTCTGATGGCAAAACATTTACAAAAAGGAAGACTTAAAAATATTTATAACAAACATGACTTCATGCTCAGCTGCATATGCTTCAGCACTGTGGATGTTGAAGAATTCCTTAAGGAACTTTTCTGGGTTTTTAATATAAAAGTATTGTTAATTCATTATGCTGAATAAGAAAACACTGTGTACTATATTGCCTCATTAAGCACAATTGACTAATTTCCTCAAATACCCAATCCACTATAAGTAATGAAAACATGCACTGAGCAACAAAAAGCCTCGTGTGAATATGTATATCAGGAAATTCACCTCTTGGGATAATGCAAGGACAAAGCAATCTCATGTCTTTTTTCATCCTAAGGGTACAATTACCTCATGATCATTTCCCCTGTTTCCATTGTCTTCCCAGAGTAAACAGCCTTTTTT
>JACBWW010000014.1:0-64285 GCA_020086605.1 Lanius collurio | reverse complement strand
CATCTGTTTCTGACTTTAATATTTCCCCTCCTTCCTTAAATTATTCATCAGATCATTTCAAAGGTATTTTGCTTTCTTATTGTGACAGACCCTTTCTGGCCCCAGAAATTTTTGTTCTACTGCTGATCTGCTAATCCTGCCAGGGGAACCTATAAGTGAAAAAGCAAAAAATACAATAGCAATGTAGAGGGTAAGAATATATAGAATATAACAAAATGAATAGAATAGAATAGAATAGAATAGAATAGAATAGAATAGAATAGAATAGAATAGAATAGAATAGAATAGAATAGAATAGGAAAGAATATTTTATTTGGAATGGACCTACAATGATCATTTAGTCCAACCACCTGAGCCCTTCAGGAATGACCAAAAGTTAGGGCATGTTATTAAGGCCACTGCCAGATGCCTTTAATAAATAAAACATTAAACAGTAAAATAGCAAATGTATTTTCTACTTTACTAGCCATTTTGTAATAGCTGTACTACTGATCCTAAAAGCCTTTGGAAGAAAACAGAGTTTCACTGCCTCTGGCAATGTTTGAAATATTGAAGGACAAGCAGTGGAAGACAGTGTATACATTTAAGGCTTGGTTAGATTTGTAACAGGTTTCTTGGGAAGTGAGAAGGCACAGAAAAATCATGAAGCAGAACACTGATATTTTTAATGCTCCAGATAGGACATTTAAAGAGATAAAAGCCAGGGACTGTCATTTCTTGTCTTTTCTAAAATTCTGCACCCACTTTGATCTCCCTTTCTCAGCAAGAACTGGTTTACAAAGTACACAGGCAGTGAAGAATGAGCATCACTGAGCCTTCCACTTTTATCACAGCTACAGAAACCTCTGAATTTCTCAAAGCATGGTGTTTCTGCTGCAAGATTTAAAGGAAGGAGCTGCACTGAAGGAAACAAGAGGAGAAAGCTTTATAGCTCTCTGGCAGACCCAGAGTTCAAGACAAGGAGCTGCAGAGCAAGCCGTGAGGTTTGCAGAAATACAGGGCAGCAGACACAGCTCTGAGGGTCTTAAGGATGATCTATTTTCCCCAAGCCCAGGGTGTAGTGACAATTCATCCAATTCTGATTTAGGTCATTTTGTTCAGTGTTTTCTTTCTTCCACAGGAGACATGAAGGGCAGCATTTTTTACTTCCCTACATCTCCATGAACTCTCTGAATCTCTGATCCAGGTCTGCCACAAAAGCCACCCTGCTCTCTCAGACACCCATGTCAATCTTATGCTCCCTGGCTTTCATGTTGCTCTAACTCCCAGGCATCTGGTCCCACAGGAGAGCAGTCTATCAGGCAAAGATGCTGCTGATCTCATCTCCCCTAAAGTGATACACCTTTGACAATGACTCAGAGGAGCTGTAAGCTTCCTGGACAAACTGCTCCCACTGGAATTCACTGTAATAAAATCCTGCCTTCATTTATTCCTTCTGTGTTCAATGAAACACACTGCTTGCCATAGTTCATTCAGGATGAATGATATAAGGAACTAACTTCTCTTGAATGGCTTTTTAATGAAAGGTTTAAGCAATTGATCTGACTATCCTTTTTGTCAGATCCTCCTGAGCTGACATGAGGTTCACAAAAGGTTCACACCAGGTTGTCACGCTCAGATGTTCTGGCTGTTTCTAAGAACAGGAAAAGCAGTTCAGCTTGCAGATTCTTAATACTGAATTTATTTCTTTGGGGGCTACTGGGGATTGACAAAAAAAGTAGAATGGATTTACCAATATGCCTATTAACTTTGTGTTACCTGAGGGGAAAAACAACCAAGGCCAGGTTGGACGGGACCCTGAGCAACCTCACCCAGTGTCATCTAATGGGACCCTGAGCAACCTCATCCAGGCCTCAGAAAGGTGCTGTGGGTTGGAAGGAGATGATATTTAAGGTGTCTTCCAAACCAAACCTTTCTGTGGTTCTACATGACCATCTGAAAGCAGACTTGAGGCTTACACAGCAAAATGCATTTAGCTGCCATTATTTCTGAGCCACTTGCATGATAATAAAGCCTTTTGGCTGCAGTGGGTTCCCAATTATGCTTCCTAAGTCCATCTGTAATAGACAAATCCTGCTCTTTTTGTAACGACAAAATATGCTGGAGAGTACTGACAACCTTTCAGTATTCTGTGAATTAAAATTTACTGATTACGTACTGTTGATAAGCATCAATAATACAGAGGTTGGTGCAAATAAAAGAAATTGGCTGAAGTTTACATGTTGAAAGTGCCAGACAATACACCAGGGGAATAAAAGCAGAGCTTCTGTTGTCAGTTCAGGACTTCCCAATTTGAAACAACAAAGGATCCTTGTCACACAGTTCATCAGAGAGTGACCATGAGCAACCAGTGCAATGTTGCCTGGGAAAAAGGGAAATGCATCACTGAGAGAATCAGGATAAGTGTTTCCCATAGAGAAAGTGTTGATATCAAGCCCCAGGATGCTCCTGAGTGCTTTCCTTCCAGGAGGCAGCTGCTTGCAGCTGTGCACACCCTGATGGATATGTGGAGAATAAACTCAGCTTTTAGCAGAATCGGAGCCTGAGGGATTAGCAGGGGAATGGAGAGCTGCAATCTGAGGGGAGACTGCGAGTTTTCGTGTTGATTGGTGCCAGGGGATGAAAATGAAGAGGAATTATGACTGCTGTCTATGAATATATCAGAGGATCAACAGCGGGGAAAGAGACAATTTAAACTAAAGGGCTATTGGCAGAAGTACAAATGAGTATAAATTGCCCATTAATAAATTCTGGCTGAAAATGAGAAGGTTCTTAGCTATTACCATAATCAGGTTCTGGAACTCCTCTTTGAGTGGAAACAGCAGGGACAGAAAATAAGTGCTTGCTTTTGACACGGATCATGATAGACCAACAAAAAACAGCATATGGGAAGGGCCCTGAAATACCAGAAACCATTTACACGACTCAGGAGGTTCCTTCACTGCGTTCCTCAAGCAACACATCACCTGATGCTGAAACATAATTCTTCATTATGGATCTAACATTAATCCCTTTTTCTCTTGTCTCTAAAAGATACCCAAGGGAAAAGTTAGGGGAGTTTGTTACTGAACTGTTCTTCTAATTGAACTCCATGCACATATTCTTTTTTTCTCTTAAATATTCGTGTTCTCTTCGGAACCTTTGTGTTTCATAAATTTACTTGATCTTATCTCTGTGTTATTCAGTTTTTGTGATTCAATATTCATACACTGATGTCTAGACTATTCTTATCACACATATGCTGTAAGCCTTATTTTTCTTTTCTAGTTTATGTTTTGAGTTTTTGAAGTACAACCTTTTCACAAATTAGACTTTGTTGTAATCTGCCCTAAGTTTTTTCTTTGCTTGTTATTGCTGATGTTAGAGACACAATATAAAGTTCCATGGTTTGCTTCTCTGGCAGAAAAGGGTGGCTTGATTGATAGAACTCACTTGCTGGATTGAAATAATGCAGCATGTTTTTATCTTGTATTTGTTGGTCATTTTATTAGTTTTTAATATCTCACCATAAAAGAAAAATGACACAACTGTAATGAACTTTGTCAGACACCTCAGCCCATAACTCTGTTATGGCAGATGCAGCACTGAAAAAGAGACATGGAAACCAGAGATCAGGTTCATGACCTTACAGCCCTGCTGTGGGTGACCTCTGTCAAATTCAGCAGAGAAGCACAAGGAGTAAAACTTAAATATGTTGGTTTTCATTAGCTCCTAGAATAAAACATCCAGACAGAAAAATAAACTAAACTGGGACATGTTAAAGACTCAGTCATTTACAGCTCAAATCTGCAGCCAGCCCCACATGCCCCATCAGTCAGTGCAGGATTTCTGTACAATCCACAACAGGGTAATCAGACCCCAGAATGACAACTTAGAACTCTGCATCCTGAACTCCAAAAGCAAGGTGAAGAAAATTCTGAGTCCTGGGTGTAACTGCAAGCCTTTGCCTTCCCAGAGCTTAGATGTCTAAGTCAGGACTGCTGTAGGTAACTCCACTTACTTGAACTCCTGAGTGCAGAATCTCTTCCCAAAGCTGAAGTGTTAAAAGAATATTTATAAGACAGAGGCAGAAAAACAATGCTTGAGAATGGTGCTTTGTCCTGGGTACCAGGCTACTTCTAAATTTTCCATAAAATAGCAACTGGCTAAAATGAATTACCAAATGGCTGCATTTCCACCCTTTTTAATTACTGTAATTATCAGGCAACTGAGCCTTTTTTCCCAGCAGTATTGATTGCACCTGAGAACACCTAATGCAGGAGGAAACACTGCTGGGCTGTGATGTGAGAACAGCCCTGAGGCTCAACAAACACCTGGGCAGTGCTGGGTCCCACCTTCTATTAACTGCTGGGAGGACAATGCTGTCATGTAAAGGCTGAGCACCAGATTTTTGTCACTTTAGTTATAATTTAGAAGAAAAAATGGCCTTAATAAATACAGTGTCAGAGCTCAGCCCATCAGTAGGAGAACCCTGGTCTGTAGCAGGAAGTTTTACTTGGAAAAGAGCAGCTCAAGGGAGACTTTCTGAGCATGGTGGCACAGAATTGCACTTCACAAATTTACCTGATGTATCTCAACCCTCTATTGTATCTTTCCACACAACACTGTCTATGTGCTGGTAATCAGTCAATGAACAACTTAATTTGTTCTTTTAAGTAGACATTACAACGTGTTTGTCTGTTTTATGATTACAGGAAAATTACATATCTTGTTTAATCTGCTTGTCAGTCTGCACATAACCAGAAGTGTCTCACTGTGATTACTGTTCAGTGAAAATGGGCACGTCTTGCTGAGCAAGTTCAGGCTGCTTCTGAGTAACAAGATATTACTTAGAAAAGACAGATTTCTCTTTTTTTCCTTTTTTTTTTCCCCTGTCATTTCCAACATATCAAAGTCAGAGAGAAGAAGGAATGTTGCAGGAAAAAAACGAAGTTTAAATGAGCAAATAAAATCTTCCGTAACCTTCAGCACTTCCTTTCAGATGTGAATATAACCATCTTCAAAATATTCTCTAACAGTGTCTCCCTACCCAGTTCCTATTTTTCAAGGATGTACTATTGAAATTTCTGCCTGCCTAAATCTTGACCTACAATATTTGGCTCAGCTTCAAAACAATTTGTTTGATGTGGTGTTCTTCAACCATAGCATCACACAACACTTTAAAAGATGAGATCAGCAGGTAGGAGGCATGTAGAGAAATATTGGCTTCACCCGTGGAAATGGCTCATTATTCTGACCTTTTGCTGTTTTAGTTATTCCTTGGCTGCCATACACAAGCATAAGCTGAAGGAACATTCACTTGGGAAATAACAAACTGGGTAAATGATTTCATGACTGAAGAGAGTAATTTATCTGTTTTTAAACTTAGACACAAGATATAAGTTTAAAAGAATAGTTATGAGAAAAATACACATTTATTCAAGTTGATTTAAAGTAGTTTATATTTTTTAAGCTTTTTCATGGGATTGAATACATGCTCACTGAAGTACAGATAATAATCTCTAAGTGTGTCTAATGAGATATGAAGCCTGACAACACTGTACGTGTCAAGAGGCCAAAGATGAAAGTTAGTGAGTGATGATAATGACTGGCAGAATGGGTAAACTACAGAGAGGTCCACAAGTCAGGAGCAGATCCCTTGGGCTTCCCAGCAGTCTGGACCATGTTGTATAAAATTCATTTCCAGAATGAAATTTCTCCCAGTTCCTCAGCCTTGTAAGTAAATTGCAGTTCAGTGTCTGAGGAATGCTTGGACACCAAAGCACAAATGTGCTGGCAGGAGCAGAGCAGGCTCTAATGGGAAAAATGCTCAGGAACGTTTTGGGGTGGTAGAGGATGTTAGAAAGTCTCTCAGGGGGAGCTCTGGAAATCTAAGTACTGGCCCTGAGGAGGCAGGTCCCCTCTCCTGGGTTGTCCCCTCACTCAGGCACACAATTCCACCCAGCTCATCACTGGATAACGAGGAATTCTAAGCTGAAAAAGTGTGACTTCCTGTGGTTTTATACATGTTTTCCAGCTCTGTTTAGGGGAAGCCAGCTCACAGTGTGGCATCACCAGTGTTCAGGGTCTCTCTTACAACAGTCTCTTGCAGAGCACTGAACCATCTCCCTCCCTCAGGAGGATCATCTCACTCCAAACCAACAGTGTGTTTCCATACATGGATTTATGGGAATGGCCCAGTAAGATCAGCTGAAAATCTCTGCTGTGTCTCAAGCAGATACACCCCAGCATGGCAATGCCATGTTCCCTCCATGTGGCAAGATGTCTTGGTCCTCTTCTGGAATGGCAGTTTGCAGAGATAAATAACAGGTTTAGACACTCTTTGTTCTGTTGCCTCATCTAGTGCTGTACATAAAATGGTGCAACACAGCTGGGAAGGGTTTGGAACTTCTAAAACATTGCAGGGAGGCCAAAAGATTATTAATTTTCTTTTACTAATACTTGGGGAGGCGGGGGGAGAGTGGAGGTGAAGAAAAAAAAAAAAAAAAGAAAAAATAAACAAAAAAACCCCCTGACATCTTTATTTACTTTGCTCGGTTCATCGTTATGTGGAAAAACATAATTAAATCATTCTGAAATCACAAAAGACACCTGTAATAGCTTTTCCCAACGCCCAATTTCATGCCTCTTCATGGAAGTAGTACCTCAGAAATTGCTTCTCTTCGTGAATACAACTACACTTGACAGATAAAATCCTCAAAAAATTGCCAAGCAGAAACCTCAGGCTCACGAGGCAGAGCCTTCCAGGAAACACAGCCAAGGACTTGGAATCAATTACAAAAATAGCAGCAGGTCCCAGAGAACCAAACATGCCATTCAGTAAGTGAACTTTGTTTATGTGCAAACTAAACCTAGTTAGGGATAACAGAAAGGACTTTAAGTTAGAAGCAAATTAAAAACTGGTAGCAAGGAAAAATTATACCAGAGAAATAAAATTCTTATTCAACTGCTGACTGGTTTTTTTCCAGGGAGACAGACACATGTTCTTCTGGACTGTGGCAGGGGCTACAAGAAGTCATACACAAGGAGATGTTCAGCTAAAGAGGCTGAACATTTAAATTTTCCCTGCAGCAAACAGGGTGGGATTCAAGTTGACTTCTGGAGCATTTTTCCTCCACTGAAAGTGCACAATTCATGACAAATTCTACCTAAAGCTGCATATTGCTGCTGCTGCCTGGAAAGACTCCCAACTGCCAGATCTCAAGGTGCTGCTGGCAGTGTTTTCCTGAGCAATTCTCACCCATGGGTGTTACCATCTCCCACGTGTGCCAGTGTGCACAAGTGCAGGTGGCCAGAGGAGCCAGGAAATGGGAACCACCAGATCCCAAAGCCTTGGAAATCGCTGTGATTCAAACCTGCTGTCCCAATGTCAGGGAGGATGCACAGTTTCAGGTTTGGTGATTTTATGTCATCTCACCTGGCATCCAGCTGGGATTGCTCAGCAACAGCTTTTCTGGAAGCACCAAATTTAGGGCACCAGCTGAAAACATGATCAGCAGTAACACTGCAAATTATGGCAACATTTGCTGCCATTTCACCATGACTCATCTTCCCTTGTTGCATTTCTTATATTTTAACCAACTAATGAGCCCTTAGCCCTTGGCAATGTATGATTGATTCAGTGGCTCTGAGTTTGAAGGCAACAGAAGGCCAAGAACTGCTTTCCATTCATTTCCTCATTCAGCTGAGAGTCAGAGACCTACCCAGTGCATCCTTACTGCCCGTGCCTGTTATTGCCATAGCCACACATAATACATACAGAAAACCTTAATGTTACTGAATATTTCACATAGGATAACCTCATTTGGTATTTTTTTCACTGTAAGTTGTCCAGCTTCTTCAGGATTTTTTTTTTTTTTTTTTTGCAAAGCACTTCAAGTTTCTAGAGACCCAGAAAAACCCCTTCTCTCTGCCCATCCTATAAATCAAAGAACTGGTGAGCAGAAAACTCCAGGGATGAATCATTTCAGCCACATGTTGCTGTTACGGTCAGGTACAGTTATATTTTTTATGTAGCTCCATGTAGCATTGCATGCACAGGAAAAGAAAAATGCAGATTTTCATAGATGTCATTGACACATTTTATTAGAGGCCATAATGTAAATAAATGTCATCCTCGTATCCTGCCCCTCACTTCATTCTCCAGGCCACAAGCAGAAAAGGCTGAGAAATAAGTTAATAAAACATGATGATTTTCAGTGCAATTCCAGCATTCCAGAGCCTGAGGTACAGATGCAAAGGATAACACTGAACATGAGAGACTCAGGTGATGTGCTTTGGAGGTTGAAGGGCACCACAAAGATCAGCCCCATTTCCAGCTCCTGAGAATAAATATGGAATCTCCATGGTATTTACACAAGGGCTTCATGCATTACTTCAACCTTCAGCTACTACATTCTGGCACATTAAAAGTTAACCTGACTTTTCCCTGGCTTCTCAAGGGAGAAAAATGCAAAAGGAGATGAAAAACAGTATCTGTTTCTATTTTTCGCCAGAATCCTTTTCTAAATCTTCTGATTATTCCAGAGAACAGTCCAGCTGTGCCAAGGGCTTGGCTTAAGACAATGAATACAGTTTTGGTGCGGATCACTGCTTCTCCCAAAAGCTATTTTGAGATATTCTCTCCACAAAGTACAGCAGACTTCAAGCATAGTGTAGCTTTTCACAGTTTTTTCGACTAGAAACTCAGGAGATGGATGTAACTCCAGTTGCTCTTGGCTCATTCCAAGTTTGGCAGAGAACCTCATTATTTCCCCCTTAAAGAACTATTAAGCTCCACCTATGAAAGGCTCAGTAGGCAAAGCCACCAACATCCAAATTATGAAGTTAATAAACAAATGCACCACCTTAGTTTATATCTGTAGCTTTTTTTTTTACATCTCAGTATTAATTTTTGCAAGACTAAGACTACTTGGAAGTAAAACTATTCTGTATAACATTGTACCATTAGGATTACTACAATCCTGTTAATGCTGTATTTCATATAAGTTAAATCTAAATTTATATTTAACAGTTCTAAATACCTATTTGCAACAAAATTTTCAGGCAAAATTATTGTTAACTACCTTTAATAAGGTATATATCTTCATTATATTCTATTTATTGAATACAGAATAACTATTGTGCAATATGTAGTTAAAGGTATTTTTAAAAGACCTAAGCTACATGGTTCTCCTAACCACTATTGGCATCAGAAGGTAAACATTTTACTGCCTGGAAAAATGAAGAAAAGATTTATTTACTCCTCTGTAAAGGCTTCTTACAGGAGACCATTTTCAGCTTGCTGTACATTTTGTGTGCCATTTGAAGTATTTCATAGAGTTGTGTTTTACCCTCATGAAATACAGTTTTGTAACTGGACAAAATGCCTCATCATGATTTTCTCTTGTGTAGTCTTGACCAGATCCAAGAACAAGAAGCAAATCTCCCTCTTGAATCAGGGCTGATTGTTGGTGAGTTCCTGGTGAGGCAGGCAGAGAATTCCACAGCAGATTTATCAGTGACACAAATCCTTCCCTGGAAGATTCCCCCAATGCAGGGAGCCATTGAGAGCTGTGCAGTGTCTTTAGTCAGGATTAGATGTTCACTTTTGCTGGACTTGGTAGCAGAACTTCTCAGAGGATGCTCAGACTTCAAAGAAACTTTTTCTCCACAGAGAGAGGCACTCTCACCATTTCTAGAAAATTCCATCCCACTGAGGGTTGGAACAGCCATCACAAGAATTGCACAGTTAGAAAATCACCATTTTTTCCTTGAAAAGTGATACTAAAATAAAAACAGGGTGCAAACATCTTGTCTACAATATTTTGCATTATTGCCATTGGACTTGTGCCTGAAAATGGAACTGTTTACATAGTTTTGATAGCTACGTCCTTATGTGTGAAGAGACACACTCAAATACATTTATGAAACATCACTGAAACAAATTTAGGGCTTAATAATCTCACTATTCCCTGTTACCACAAAAAGCTTAAGCATACCAAAAGTTAAAGATGAAATTGGAGTAGCCAAGAAGAAAAATAAAAAAAAAAAAGGAAAAAAGTAATTTCTTAATTTATTTACTGACTTCTAATAAAAGCCATTAAGTACCTGAATATCAGAACAATTTGTAAAGCAAAAAATCTGAAAAGATGATTACTGTGAAAATAAAGAGGCAATTAAAGAGGGAATGAGTTAGAATGGTTGCAGGATAATTAAATTCTTCATGAAGAAAACAGAAATTGAAAATTAAATTGGGGGAGCATTTTCAGCAACAGCTAAATTTAAATGTGTACATTTCACCATGACGTTTTCTAACAGTCAAAAATAATAACTGTTCTCAAATTTAGAAGAAAGCCTTGCTTTATTTTGGGAAGTCTATTAGCACAAACTTTTTGTTTTAAATTTATTTATTTTTTGCCCTGTTTGGACACATCTTTTTGATATCTCCCAGGTTTTAATTTTGCTTCATGCTCCTCATTTTCCCTCCCTCCACCACCCTACAAATGTTCTCCATTTTGAACACATTCAATTATTCTGCAAAAAGCACCATTTTCTACTTCTCCCAAACCCAGGCCAGCATACAGAACAAAGGACATCAGAAACAAAAGGGTTTTTTTTTCTTTCAACTTGAAAATAGGGCATGTCCAACTAAAAGAAAAATAAAGAATACTTGCATAACTGTGAAAAACAATTGCACTACCACATTTAAAAGAGGGGAGGTTTCATAAGGCAGAATTGTTATTTTGCAGCATTTTTGTTTTCTTGTTTCTGTCCATGAGGTTGTAGGACAGGTCAGATTCATTACTGAAAACTCCTCCCTGACTACACCTGTACAATTAATTGCAACTATTCAATACACATAAAATCTATGATTATTTTTTTGTTTCATGCTTTAATGACTCCTGTGAGTGAACTCCAGCCACACCTGCTACGGGCCTCCCTCTGGATGCTGTGGGACCACATCCCCTCAGGGCACGTTACCACCGAATGGTTCCATCCTGCCATCATCTAAAGCTTTGCAAATGCCACAGTTTTCACGAATTTAACCACATTTTTCTCTGTGTGTGTGTGTGCCAGTGGCATTTCAGAGCGATGAGGAGACAGCAACTCCCAATTCCTGCCACAGCTTTTTCAGAGTGCTTCCACACATCTCCCCCGAGCCTCAGAAGGAGAAGGACACATCCAGTAGCCTTCAGTGGTGAAACTTCAGTTCACAAGCAGCTCTGGTTATTTCTTTAGTGTAATGTTAGTAGCTGTTGTACATGGGTTTCTTTGACCATGAGAAAGAAAATTGGTTCTGTGGATGGCAAGAAAAAGTTGCTGGTTTGCTACTCCAGTTTGGGTGCTAACTTGCTTTGTCAGCTCTGTCCTGTTTCCCTTTCCTAAACTGATCCATTTTCAGAAAAATACAATAGGAATCACCTGATAAGAGATCTACATTATAAGATAATACAGTGGATCACAAGAAGAATCTGCATTAGGCACACATCCACAGAGGTTTGTTTTCTTCTGTCCAGAATTGCTCTCGTTGCAACACAGCACGGCTTTTATATTTGTAATAGCACAACTTAAGAGTAATACTTCAAATATCTGGAGAGAATCCTCCACCTCTGTGTCCCACAAAGCCATTCTCTAAGGAGCTGTTCCAAAGTGATGCCATTGCTCAGCCCTCCCCTGTACCACACAGTGTAACTCCAGCCCTGTGGTACAACATATGGTGTGGCTGCACCCCGTGAAAGCAGCAGTTTCAGCTTTAATGAGATGAATTTTGAATTTACATAAATTCAGCCATACATATTTAACACACAGTTCCAGAGCTCCTTCCCAAGCTTTACTGTCTCATGCAAAGTCAGCCTTATTGCCTGCCTGCGACATCCAAGGAATCCTAAACCAGAACACAACCCACAAAAAAAATCTCTATCCTCACAGTCACATCCCGTTTCAAGTGATGTCCTTTAAGTGGCTGATGAATGGACATTATTATAAAGATGTCTACAAGACAAGTCTATCAGAGGATCCTGAATAAAATAAAGACTTCAAATACCATTAAAGTTAATGAATTAGGTCAAGGCAGGTAATTTATCACCTGTCTGAACTGGAATCCAATCTGCGGCATCCTTTAAAAAAAGACACATTCAAATGAGGTAGTGCTCTCAGGGAAGTTCATAGTGAAGATAATCATAATTTAAATGAGAAAATGCCTGCACAGTTTTTTGCAAAGTCTGACAAGGGATTCCGTGCAAAAGCAGCATGGTAAGCAAAAGCAAATTTCCTCAAATTAATTTGACCTTGATGAAAGGCACATATTTTTATCAATCAGACTTAACAAATATTGACTTTAGGCATTAACCGAAGACATACATAAACATTCAGGTTGTTGAAACAGTTGTCAAGTTCGTTTTCCTTCTGAAATCACAGTTTGCTGAGGAAGATCAAACTGAACTTAACCTCTTAAAAAAACCTGTGGTGCCTCATAAAGCAAGAGTCGGATGGATTGGTCTTCTCTGCCTATCAACTGCTAAAAACAGTTGTGTCACACAGGCAGACTGAAACCTGGAGCCAGAGTGCTGACTAGGATACACATAAAAATGACACTTGGTATAACTATAACCACACTGGGCCCTGTGCCACGGCCCATCCTCCTTCAGCAGCACCAGCTGGAGGCTGTGAGGGCACTTCTGCTCGTGAGTCCCCTTCACCATGCAGGTTTCATTTCCATGCAATGAAATGGAGCATGTGATGGGTCACCAAGCAGAGGACTTGCCTAAGAAAAGACTAACACACAGTCGCTGTTTCATTTTCAAAAATCTGAAAGATGAAAACACATTTTAATGGTACTTTGTATTCTCCACTCCTAGCGGAGGAGGGAGGGGAGGGGAGCAGCTCGTGTACAACGGTGCTGCCTTGTTTCAAGTCACTCTAACAGAATTTGAATGAAGAACCAACCCTCACCCTGGGAGAAACAAGATTCCCAACACATCTCCACAGTGCCTGGGCACTCACTGAGCAGGTACAAGATCTGTTGAGCCAAGCAGGGAACGAGCTCCAGGCTAAGGCTGGGTGTCCCTGCAGGAAACACTCCCTGCTTCAGAGCACCTGCAGCTCTTCCCTCCTCTGAGCCCAAAACCTTCCCTGAACTGTCAGATTCCCTGAAGAAGGCAAGAGCAGGGACCACAGCAACAGCCAAGCATTTGCAAACGTTGTGTAAGGTGAGCATGAGATTGGACTTGAGTACAAAAAGGCTTTTTCTGTACCACAGTATTCAGGCATCTATTTTGTGTCATATCCAGCCTTCACCAAAGAAACACCTTGAGGCATTTCACGGCTCTGTTGACATTTCAATTATGCTGCATTTAAATAGATTTTGTTGTGCTGAGTCTTATGTCTTGCTAAAATACTTCCCCTTCTACATATAGAGTTACAGAGTTATTTACTAAGGTAAATTCTGACAGGAAATGTACCAAGGAAGCAGCAAAGCAGAAAGTCACAGTATTTGCCTCCCCTTTTAAAAAATTCTTTCTGTCTCTCCATTTTTCATCTGCTCCATGACTGGAGGCTGTGCACAGAGAGCACTGCAAAGACAGAAGCAGAGCTCTGTAAGGAAACTTCAGAACAAATTTCGCATGAGGAATGGCAAAAGAAGTTTCTTTTCTCCTAGAACTGGCTTTAAAATGAGCTGGAGATCAGCCTACCTGCTGGAGTGGCCAAAAAGGGTCTAGGCCAACATAAGAAATCCGTGAACAGCCTGGGAATGAAAGGCTGTAACTCAGGGAGCCACTCAGCCAACCAAGTATGCCAATACTTTTCCCTCAAATATCCTTGAAGCTCATAGGAAGCAATAGAAGCAAAGAACTGGCAGATAAAAATTGCCTCCATAATTTAGCAGCCTGTCTGTAATGACTGACTTCTCCACAAGCCATGGAAACGTCAAAGCTCTGCTAGCAGAGTCTGCAGAGCTCCCTTAAACAGCTCACGTGCAGCGAGCCCTCAGGAACCTGCAGGCTCCTCAAACACGGAGCAGCTCCACACTCTTTGAAGAAAGAAGAAAAACTAAGAGGCAGTCAAGTTTTATCACTGTCTCCTCTTCCACCTTATCCTGGCTCAGGAAAGTGACAGTTGGCTAATTCCAGACTCTCGAGGTAGAAAGGCTTTTTTTCTTTTTTTCCTAGCACATCCTGTGACTCTCTGCTGCTTTAGCTGTTCTGCAAGTGACAAATGGTACAGAGCCTGAATATTTCCCTACATGTATATTTAAGATTTGTTCTAACTGCTGTTTATCCAGAGAAAGTAATGGCTTTGAATCCTGATGAAAATTATAGCAGATACTGGCCAAGTTTTGTACTGAATCTGGTTTTATGAGAAAGAATAAAACAAGTGTGCAGAGCTCCTCAGCAAGTTATACTGCTCACTTTTTTCATCCGCCTAGAAATATTTGAGGCAGTGTGAAGGTGATCTCTGGAGGATATATCCAATACCCACTGTTACCCTTACAATCCCATGCTGAAACATCATTGCCAAAAATAGCCTCCTAAAGGTGACACTTCTATAAAAGATGTCACAAGTTGCAGCAAGAGCCTCAGGAGTATATAAGCCATCTTTACAGGAGTACTGCACATGTATTTCATGCATTTTCCTTTTCCTATTTGATACTCCTTTTCCTATTTTACAGGAAGTTTTTAGGTTTGGAGAATTATTTTGATACATGGAGTTATGCATGGGGTTTGCTTGAAAAATCTCATTATTATATGAATGTGAATGTGTCTAGAGGACAGTGGGTTTGAGCCAAAAGAGGAACCTGGATGCCAAAGAGCAAGTGACCAGTCTGTACATTAACAAGGCAGAGAAAGCAGCTATTGCAACCATTAAAAAATGTAATTTAATAAAAAGAAGCAAAAATACAACCATTCCCCACATAGCTTTATGGAAAATAGGTAATGAACAGATGTTAGCACAGGTACTCATGCAAAGGTTTCCATTTGTGTGCTCATTTTTGAGAGTTAACAATATATAAAGTGATTTACATGCATAGCTTTGGGTGTTTGGTGCAGAGATGCTTTTCACCTTTCCCCAAACCATTCATGCCCTGACTGAAACAGAGGAGACAGTGAAAGAAGACTGGAAGAAATCCTTTGGAAAATTCCCTTTGGAAAATTCCCTTTGGAAAATTCCCACGTGGCTGGCTGTGCCCAGCCCATGCTGAATATTTCTGCCCAGGCATTTCCCATCTCTAACCTGCTCAGACAGAGCTGGCAGCTCCTGACAGCACCAAAACCTGCCCAAAACACACGGCAGTGACAAGTCCCAGCTTCCTGACACCTCCTCCATCAGCACAGCAGGAGTTAACTTGAAGCCACATTAGACACTTTTTCAAGGTATCAACACCATCATATGATTTTTACTGCAGTAGCTCCCAAAAACTGCCTTTGCACCACAGTGAACACTCATTTTTGCACTGACTTGTCCTTCTCAGAACAGATACAGCTCCAGACCTGATTCAGATTTTGAGGTATAATATCTGTCTACCAGTAAAATCCTATGGAATATTTATATACCAAATGCTTATTATTATTCAGGTGACATAAAAGCTGTTGTGGGACCTAGAAGTGATGCTAATTTTAGGTCATATTTCCAACTGCAGCGAGCAGCTTCTTTTATTTTATATTTTATTTCACTTTCACTTGCTCTACTTGTCACTGCAGTAGTGATTGAGGTACAGGATGCAGATGAGCTGCAGGATATGAGCTGCTGGTATAAGAAATATTTCCACAGTTTTACTACAATGCTTCAGACTCATTTCTCAAATACAACGAATACAATAAAATATGAAGGGAAAAACAACCTTGAATGGTTAAATTATTAAGAAATGGAATTGTGTAAATTAGGTAGCATCAGAATATCCCAACTCCTACCCTTTTTGCAGGGAGAGAAATACAGTTTTTAAATAGCTTTTAGTACAACTAAGGAAAATCAACTGGTTTTTTAAAAGCTTGAAGAAAATAGTCAAGAAAGAGAAATTTTATCTTTCCTTCAAACACAATTTGCTTCACTATTCAAACAAAACTATGATTCTACTAGAAATCCTCCTCAATCAAAGTTGTTGGTTTTTGGGGTTTTTTGTTTGTTTTTTTTTCAGATATTTATTAAAAACAAACAACAATTCAACCTAGCAGGTTGTTTTGGTTTTTTTTTTGTTCTACATTGATTTAAGTTTAGGGCAGTTAATTATGGCATCCTTTGGGGGAGAAAGACAAAAAAGTCCCAACCTAAGACTGAAGAAGGATTCACACACATCCTCTTAATTCTGATGCTAAAGATGATTAAATTTAAAGATGATCAAGTTCTTTGCTTCTGATATGGTTGAATGCAAGCAAAATGTACAGATTGTTCTGAGGGGATGCAAGCACTGCAGTGCTGAAGGGAAAACATCCACTGGTTGTGCAAGTGGAGTTATCTTTACACTCTGCTGTGGTATTAAAATCATGTCTGCTCACTCTGCCACAGCTCGTGTGCTTTACAGCCCTGGGGGGTGATGTGAGTCGTTGTCCCAAAATGAAGAAAGCAGAACTCTACCACTTCCCCTTCCTCAGGTTACTGAAAGGACCCAAAAGTTTTGGCTCCCTGAATATTTTACTGAAAAAGCACATAGTCCTACAGTTCTTTCCTCTTAGCAGAGCAATTTTTGTCCCTAATAAGCACAGCAAGTCTCATGATAGCTACACGTGCGTGGAAATAGGTTGTAAAGAATTACACCTGCTTTACTTCTCCATCTACTACTCCTGATACATCTACACTGTATTGCTACCACCACTCTTCTGATCCACACAGTTGTCAGAAAGGACACGTTGGCTGACCTCTGGGATTCATCCTAAAATAATTAAACAAATTGTTAATCTTCATAAGTAATTTTGGCTCCTAGGAGTAAGGAAAAACTGAAAAAGTCAATTTCCTTGTAAGAATGAGGTAGAGTATCAAGCAGAATGTGGCAAAATTCAGGCTTCACCTTTTAAAAGCAAACCCAGATCTTTATTGCAATATAAATGAGAACAAAACTGAGATTATGCTTGGATGAAAGGACTGGTAACAAGACTCCCAATTAAAATTATACCAGCAAAATCCACCAATGTGTCAACCAGTAAGAAATCCAATTGTTCTGCAGCTCCTGGCTGCCTACCAGGCTCAGCTATCAAAAAAATACAACTACATCCAAAACTATTTCCAAAAATTCGTATGTAGAACTTCTAAAGGATCCATATTACTTTCCCTAACTTTTTATAAAGTATCACGTACTCTGAAGTGCCTTTATTAGTGCATTCGAGGTTTTAATAAATTGAGAGACCATCCAAGATCAGAGATTTACTTCCTTTCAAGCAGCACCTCCAAAAACCCTTCCAACATTCAGAAGTTCAAACCAAATGCTGACTATCACAGTGTGCTCTTCCTGACCTGAATATTTCAAATTCAGTTTTCTAATGAAAATCTCCCATCAAACACTTTTTTCTTTTTTTTTTTTTTTTATTGACAGTGGTGCTCTCCTCAGAACAAAGAGAACGACACCTCGAGAATAAGAAATGTGCATCTGCAACCCCTCCATATTTTACTGGCGACAAAAGTTCTCTGACTTCATGCTTTCTCCATACAAAAAAAACCTACAGGGAAAGCTGTGCCATTAAAATCATAGGAGAATCAAGAGTGCACTAAGAGCCCATTATTGCTGCTAATGAGGCTGATACCGCTGCGTCGAGTTGCTCTTTGGCGGCTGCTGCTCCACAATTGAGGCAGCCTGATGGACTCAGATGCGATTGTCACACACCCAGAAGGCAGCACAGGGAGGTCACGGCTCTGGGCAGCATCACACACATGGGGAAAACCAGGAGAACAAAGATTGTTTGGAAAATAGGGAGTATGCAAATGATTTGTCTTTATCTTAGCAGAATGAGAGTGGGACAGAGGAAAGCTCTGCTGTTAAACCCCAACATCTCTCCTGTGCTCCTCCCAGGTCTCTGCAGCCTATCCCAACCTCCCTCAGCCACTGCAGTGGAGCAGGATGATGGCTTAAAGGAGCTCTGAGAGTGGCACCACTTCCCATGAACAACCTGAGACATGACACACACCCCCCACATCCACCCAGCCTGTGCAGCTCCAAACTCGGCATTAAAGTGCAGTTTAAAATACGACAACCATAACTTCCCATTTTCCGATGGCACCGTGTGTTACAGGATGGGTGTCTGCTGCTTGGTTTATCTTCTGCAGATGAAAAATTTATAGCAGCTCTTGAAAACGTTTCTGAGGAATCCAGGGAACTCCAGGGTAAAGCAGCTCCCATAAATTCCTGCCCAGTGACACCAAGACACCGGTGCTCGCTGTGGGGAAGCAGGGCTCCCGTGAGCAGCAGGGGACAAACAGCACTCATAAACAGCTCACACAGAGTAAATTAACCAACGGAGGAGTAATCATGGTAATCATGTAGGGAAGGCACCACTGAACTCAGTGCTCCTGTCTTCTTTCAAACAGAAAGACAGGAACGGTATTGGTGTGCCAGGGAGGTCAGTGAACTAATAAAATGGATTATTGGAACATACATACAACAAAAATATTGCTATTCATACCCAAAGCATGACTCAAAACTAGAAAAAAAGAGTCCTTAATTTTTTTAAGTCCATATTAAAGATACTGATGTCTCCTGGAATTCCAGAAATTGCTTCACCTCTGATTTTATTTTCCACAATTAATGGACACCTATACCTTGATATGCAAGTATTTATCAGCTAAACTTAAAATTTAATTCCATATTTGAAGGGATTACCTTCAGATTAAATTATTCCATTTCATTCTTTAAAGATACAGACAGCAAATATAAGAGGTGTGTATAGATAAATATCTCTGGAAAAGCAACTGAAAACTGGGAAAAAACAACTAGTAGAACACAAAAATCCCAAGTTAAGAGACCTGGTAAGATGTCAATTACAGCTGAGAAATAAAAAAAACCTAATGTATTTCCATGATCTCCCATCTCTTGCAAGAATTACTATATCCCTTGATACAATCTCTTTTTTTCTTCCTTTAATGAAATGCCATTCAAAAGCCCTTCAAGAAGAACAACTGGCAGCAGCTGCAATATTCTTTGGATTTTTAAAAAGAGATGAGATGACCTGATTGAAAAATGCTGGTCAGTAACAAAAGCTTTGTCCCATCTTTCTATTTTTTAATTTTTTTTCCCCCAAAAGGAAGAAGTTCTCCTTGCCTTAGAAAGGAGTGGGCACAAAGCCTGCTCTCCGAATCACTCAGAGGTAACAGGTCCCAGCTGAGCTCTACCAGGCAACAAGTTTTCTATTTTCTTTCAAAGAAAGGGAGGTAGACCTCATTTAGAGAATTTAGAAGTTGGATGATTTTTATATTCCCCCTTATGAATAGATATGGCTGTAAAATAGGCTGGCTAATGCTGCAGCAGCTCTCCAGAGCCATATTGGGTTTATTGTGAAAAAGGAGAACTTGGTACCTCTTCTGCAGGAAACAAACACGTGTGGGCACCCAGGGGCTCTTCTCAAATTGGTGAGTACTCCTAATTCTACAGTAAGGATTAACAAACCTGAATTTTGATCTGTTTAAAGCTGTTTCTAATGAATCATCAAAGTTTTTAAGAATAGATGAGAGATAAGAGTTCTATTCCTGTTTCAAATACAATAATCTGCAAGGAAAAAAAAAAAAAAACAAACAAAAAAACCAAAACAAAAAACAAAACAAAAACAAAAACAAAAAAACAAAACAAAACAAAACAAACAAACAAAAAAAAACAATAAAAAAAGAAAAAGAAAAAGAAAAAAACCAACAACCCAACAATAGATAATTTGGGCTGGTTATTTGGGCTGGTTTCCCTTGACCCTGACAAGAAATGACACAGAACACAGGTTAATTTGGATTTCATCATTTAATGACTGGAGCCTGTCAGTCACAGAGGAAATGTTAATAAAATCAACTCAGGTGCAAGGGGGATTAGGACTCCTTCCTCTGTGTGGGACTGCAGTGGCCAAAGGTTATCATTCTGAATATTAAAACTAAAAGATGCTGATAAAACAGCTTAGCATGTTTATCAGCTGCTGCACCAACACAATGATCATTTGCACTGAGCACAGAATCAATACAGAGAATTCTGAATGCCTGCCAGGGTGTTCCCAATGTCACCAAGGAAGGTCTGTCCCACATCCCAGAGCATCACCCCAGCACCTCTCCCACCCACTGCCCTCACCAACACTTTCTTCTAACTCTGAAAACTCTCTTTGACCTCCTGCTCTTCTTCCACTGCCTGGTTCCATCCTCTCCCTCCCATAGTTTGAATGTAATCAGAATTAATTAATTATATCTTAGGCTGCTCCATCAGAAAAAAAAACAAAGGAAATGAAAAAAAAAAAAAAGCAAGACAAAGTTTGTCCAGAAGACTTTCAATCATCTTTTCTTTTTTCTTTCCCCTCCCTGCCCCCCTTCAATTTCGTAACGAAAATCTGTGGCAAGTTTCTGTCCCCTCTGTCCAACTTTGCAACTCAGTGTTTTGTTTTTTTTTTCCTTTAAATTTTTTCTTTCCAGTAAATGATTTGAATTTTTTCTTAACTTTGTAAGCTTTAGTGCCCTTAAGTCACTAACAGAACTTCTAGGTCTTCCTGTTATTTTGAATTTCTCCTATTCTTCCATTTTTCAGTCTCTGTGGGTACCATATCTGCTCAGCTTTTGAAGAATTCCATCTATCCATTTTCCTAACAATTTTTTCAAATGAATATGCTGCATTTAACAAATCTACAACTCAGTGTTCTGTGCATCCCAAAGCAAAGCACCAAGAGCCAACAAGTCAAGCAAATAAGAACTGTAATTACAGAATTAATCTACTTTGACTTTTGATTTGAACTAAACTAAAGCAAAATTAATGTGGTAAAGAATTCCACAGATGTATTGCATGAGCAAATTCCACTTAAGTAAGTTAAAGAAATAAGAAAATGAAATATTAAAACTGAATGAGTAATTAAGTGGAAAACCACTGGATATCTACAAAAATAAAAGGAAATGGAGAGGGTTATAGTACCTGGGCAGGGACAATGTGCAGACACCTGTTACTTACATGTAACACTTCAGCAGCAGAACCACTGTAATCCATATTTCATCCTTGAGGAAAAATTAAAACAAAACTCCTCATCCTTTCCATGCTATGCTGCAATATTTAATTGACAACTCTGTTTTCAACAACTTATCCCTTAAGTACACAGGTAAAAAAATAATTAAACAAAACCCCAAATATATAATATCAGGTGGCACAATAAAACATTTCTTTTTTTAAAAATAGTTATAAACCTCTGATAAAAAAAAAAAAAAAAACAAAAAAACCCCCAATCTTTAAGACTACTGAATGACTTTAAATAAGTCTCTTCACATAACCATATCTTTTAGCTTTTTACAGATTTTTGCTCTCCTACATCTGAATCATGCTGCAAACAATGCACATCCCATAAAGAAAATCAGGAAAATAATAAACAGAAATCCAATGTGAAGAACAACAGCAGCTGCAGAAATAATGTAAGTTCTGCTGTTCAAGTTTCAATGTCCTTTTAAAAGATGGAGAACGTGTTCACTTGCTTGAACACCATTTATTGAACTCTAAGATCAGGTTATAATAATTACTCAAGATAGTAATGATTGCTGAAGATACAACAGTGGTCCTGGAACAGGAATAGAGATAGGGAAAGAGAGAGACTGCTCTCTCTGGGCAGATCTAGTACACAATTTGAGTTCTAGTGTGAAAACAACTGTTTTGGTGACTCTTCAGCCAATCCCATGCAAATTTATGGTTATAGCAATGTTTATTGTTGGCATAAATCTGCTTTTCTACACCTGTGTACAACTGAGTTTGTAAATCAGAGGTATAAAAAGTGCAGTTTCTCAGCCAAGAGCTTCCCTGTGTTGGGAAGTGTGCAGACTCCTGAACTTTTACTGTCACAGCACGTTGACAGCTCTGCATGGCACAGACTCACGAGTCAAGGCAGACAGCCTGGATTTTTCAAAACAGCTGTAATTTCAATATTACTTTTAGGAGATTAAGATTTAGGTTGGAGTGTGATTTGTGATTTTTTTTCTCTCACAGAACACCCTGTCCTTCACGGCTGGAATGGAAAAATGACATCAACCATGCAGTAGCAAGTGTCAGCTGGAATATTCTTACAGTGCTAACAAATAAGAAGCTGGACAAGCCCATGGAAAATGCTTGGATGTAGGAGATTGAGATAGATGTGGATTAGGAAAGTAGAATGGAGAATTAGAGGATAAGAAAGGACAACTTGAATAGTCAGAAAAAAATGCAGCTGGCAGAGGAGGGAGTTTATACACACACATGCACAACCAGAACCCTTCGGTGCACTAAGACCTGCCCAGCGCCTCCTGATAACACGAGCACATCCTCAGGAACCCTCCCAGCAATCTCCATTCCTAGGACTTTGAGGCTTGGGACAGCAGCAGTGCTGTGTGTGCCACTGTGATCCTCTGGGCAGGTCACAGGAGGCAGCCCTGGCAGGGCCTGGGGCTGGTGCTGAGCTCGCCTGCACAGCCACAGGGGCTGCATAAAGCAAATCACACCAACCCCCCTGCTGCAGAGCAGCTCCTCTCTGGATCTCTGTGACCACTGTCCCTCCTCCTGATGAGGACTCTTACAGCCCTCATTCCAAGCTGTTTTCTCCCTGTGTAGTTCAGGAATACCCCATGGCGAGTCCTCTCCTGCCTCGAAGGATCTTAACCCCAACCTGACTTTTTTCTGCTCATTTCTTTGTTTCTTCACTGGGCTCATGGTGCAACTGGCTCTAGCCCAGACTCATGCCCTGCTATTCTAACAACTCCTTTAGTTTTCATTTCTTTTATTGCATGCTGTAGTGCGGGGAATCCTTACAGCAATATAAGACAGCAATGGACTTGGAAGGACGGATGAAGTGGTATTTTTGTAGATGTTCAGAGATGATTTTATTTCTCCAGCTGCATGGCTGGAGTTCCTGAGCAGACTCCTCTTCCTGGCACCCTGCTCTTCCCCCCAGGCACCCAAACCACCCAGCCAGGAACAGGTATGGGGCACACATGACATGGGGACAGGGACAGGGATGCACCTCCACAATTGCAGAATAAGATTTCCTTAAATATGGACATCCCTATTTCACACTTGACATGAAATCATGGAACAAAAAAAAAATACTTGTCCTACCCAAGAAGCCAAGATGAGATGGGCACTGAGACCCAGCTTTGACCAGGAAAAGCTGCTGCTTCTACAGGTTCCTCTTTGTCACTGGATTCCAAACCAAGAAGCCTAAGTCACTAAGTACTATTACAGATGATTTTATTTTTTTTAATTTGATATTTAATTTTGATAGCTTTATTGTAAAGCTTTGTGTTTAATTGGTATTTACACTTAAAAACCACACAGAAATATTGTTTAGAACACTACTAAAGACTTCCAAAGGTTGCACTCGATAGTCTTAGAGGTCTTTTCCAACCTTAGTGATCCTATGAGTCTACATTACATCATGTTAGAAATCTTTTACTATGTAATATTTTGCTTTTATTTTTCCTTGTGGTAAAATATTTTCCCCAATGTTGTCACTACGATAATTATCTTCAATTAAGACAATTGTCCTTCTCTAAGAGACGGTATTTTGGTTTGAGTTTCAATAATTATGCTGGTCACATAGTTAAGGTCCTTGCAATAAGATCTCAGGTACTGCAGTGATTTGTGCAGGAGCCTCACCAGCAAAAAATACATTTTTCTATAAAATAATATTAGAACTCATTATCAACATTTCTCTAAATTTTAGTTTCTCTTTGGGCAATGAACACTTTGAAAAAAAATTAATTCTGTGTAGTAAATATTTTAAAATGTGTAATGTGTGCTACCCTGTGGCTACTCAACATAGATATAAGCTTATTACACAAATTATTATTTTTTTGCCAGTAACTCAGGGCAGAATTCCCTTTAAATGTAATTTATCCATTTTCTAGTTGATGCACGAATAACTGAATTTCTCTTATGCTGAAAATACACTAGACATGCACCTCTATTAAAAAAAGCAGCAGGTATTTTTTTCTTGACTGTACTGAAAGTAGGTAGGGGGCACATTTAACATATAATCAGAGTCCTCTTTTACAGCCTTCGATTTTTTTTTTTTTTTTTTTTTTTTAAGTTGGTACTCTCTGCTGAAGCATATTATATCTACCAAAAGTTGAAGTATGAAGTGTTAATTACCAGAGGTGATGCTAATGAAACATAAATATTCTAGCAGCTTAACGATAAAGAAAATGGCTTTCAGATAATTTTTGGATCATGCTTGACAGTACCACATTAAATTGTGCTATAAGTTAAAATTGCCCTTTTGCTTGCCAGGAGATGTCTGATAGCAGCTTAATTAGTAGCTTACATCCAGTGAGAAAACAGAATTTCTTATCATTTTCTTACTTCTATTTTTTTTAAATGCTTCTTACACTAAAAGTTCCTTTCTAGTTTGGTTTTTGCAGCCTGGAAATTGAGAAGTTTGGCCCAAGGTCCAAATGGTTGGGACTGAAGATGAATGAGTGAAAAAGGAAGAAGCACAACTGGAAGAAAAACTCTCAGGAAAGGACACGAAGTGCATATTTTCCCTCTCCTTTCTTCCCATTCACACAAAAACCTGTTCTGACATTAAAAGAAATCATTGCAACAAAGCAAAGAGTCCTCGATACTTCTGAGGAATGAACGTGTCTGAACTTGGGACAAATGAGCAAATCTAAGTAAGGCACTGCAGTTTCATTTCCAGAGGACACTCTTTGTAAAGGTTTTCTCATATACTTGAGAAAATCCCCCAACTTTGCTAAAAACATACAAAAATTTATACATCATCTTGATTTTACTTCGGCCCATAAGAAGCAGTGAAAAGTGAAACCATTGCAGTTCACTTTTGCAACTGCTAAAATTTATGCCCATATTTTACAATCTAAGGGAGTTTTTTTAATATACCATTAATGGCTATTTCATTTTCAAATGGAAATGGTGGAAGGCTCATCAAACTTACAGAACTGGGAGCAATCCTGAACTACAACAGGGATGACCAGAGACACAACATAAATATTTCATCTCTAATTTCTTAGAGTAATTGATAACTATCTCCATGAGTTGATCACAAGAATTGTTAATAGTGCTTTATAAATGAGCTCAGCAATGGCATGCCCATAATATTCCAGTAAAAAATATCTCTACCTTTAGATCAAAACCCAGAAATTAAGATTTATGCTTAATAGTAATTAGTGGGGAACTACAGGATCTCACTCTGCTTGTTCAAAAATGGTCACTATCACTTTGAGTGAATAAAGATTTACTTCTGTACTGGTTCCAGTAGATTACTGAATGAGAAAAATAATTGAATATTTGATCATTTACAGTTTTTAATTGAATATTCATTTTGCACTTTGTCCAACTCTTTGGCAGATATACTAAATCAAAATTCCTGCTGGAATTCTACTGAGTGTGCTTAATTGATAACACTGGCTAATTAAATTTACAACTTCTATGCATATTAATTCTCTAGTTTTATTTTGGCACTCTGAAATTCCATCAAGCTCCTATTAATACAGGATGCAAACATGGGTATAGAGCATTTTCTGTTGCTTAGTATACATGTGGAGTTTCAAAGCACAGAACCTGGAAATTGTAATAAAATGGACATTTTTGAACTCACTTGGAATATAAAAGACAACCTCTAAAAGCCAGACTTTTCTGAGCCTACAATGATCAAAGCTGTGGCTTACTTAGGAAAGATAATTATTTGAATTTTTTTGGCTCAAGATACATATTATCACATATTAAAAGCCTTAGGGATATGTTTTAATGTACAGTATCCACCTTACAGTTTCCTCTCCCTAAAATAAAAATATAATGCATAGTTTTCATTGGCAGTGAATGATGGATGCTCTCTGGATGGACCCAACTAAAACCAAAACATTTTGTGACTTTGTCCCCACGTGATTTTTTAATCTAACTTTGTAAATCATGAGATTGAGAACAACTTCCCAATCTGTGGATTTGTCCTTAGAATGCCTTCACAGGTGCTCGAATGTTTTTTTTTTCCTTATTGATGTGAGGCTTCTTGTGCACAGAAGAATTCAATGAAGAGGGCCACATCTGTATTGCTATAATTGTCACAATCACTCTCATTTTGCAGCCCCAGCTCTGATTGCAAAGTTTCTATGGGATAAAAATAAATATTTTCTTTTTTTTGTTTGTTTTTCTTTTTTTTTTCCTTTCAAAACCTCGTGCCTATTTGATACCAGCATCATCTCACACCATCTTGGAGGGAAGCAAAATTACAAAGACCAGAAGGGACAATGAAGTCTTGGGTTCAGAGCAGTAGCAGGACTCTGTCCCACTGGTACTGTACATTTGGCCACCCAGCAGCATATTCCAAATGTGGCATTATATTACACAAGAAGCTGAGATATTTGACAGCAGCTGAGGGGAAAAAAAAAATATGTTGTAGGATGAGTGGGAGATTCAATTTTCCTTGGAATATTTTGCTCTTTGATTTATCTTCCTATTTCAAAAAATATTTTCTGTGCTTTCAAAAAACTATTGTAAATACTACAGCATCACAGAGCAAAGAGATGTTTTCAAAACCGATTTAGACCATTTAATTCAATGAACTCCTTTATCTGAAGTCCAAGAAAAGTGGCTTTGACAACCAATAATACAACCTGGATCTTGCAGAATGTTGCATTAGTTAAGACTTGAATGTGATGGATGAATTTCACTGACCTCACCATAAACCTTTTACATTATGGAGATGTCATAAACAGCACTCAGCAAATGTGCTTGCTGAAGAGAGGAATGAATGTGGATACATTAGTTCTTATTGGCACATCGTTGCTTTGTTAAATTTCACTTTTATTTTTGAAATCCTGATACAATTCAGGTCCCTGTTAAAAACCAGCAGTCATTCCCCAAGGGTTTCTCACAGTGTCACCCCATTGAACTCATGCTGCTGTCTATTATCCACTCCAGATGTGTGCCACGAAATAAGCTGAGATTTACAGCCTTTGGGAGTAGCTAATAAGTAGAAAATAAAACCAAATAAACTACGTGTTTTTCCACATGATAAATTATATCTAATTTCAGGAAGACTTTCATTACTGCTAAGATTCTCAAAGAATATGGCAAAATATAGAACTGTTTGTCACAACAGCTGTTTCCTTCCTTGGAAAGGATGAGACCTGCCCTGTGTCAGCCCCTGAATTAGGCAGCAGGAGTAAGTTCTGAGGGCAGCTAAAATTCACTCCTTCTCAATGGAAACCAACTAAGGACAAGGCAAATGGACAAGGAGGAGCAGGAAGAGGAGGAGGAGGATTTTCCCTCTGGCTCAGGGTGAGCTGCTGCTCACTGGGACTTCCCAGGAATCCTCCCTGACCTGAGGGGTGATGCCAGTGCAGAGCAGGAGCCTGACCTCCCTCACCCCACTCCGTCTGTCAGGCTGGGCAGTGCCAGCTCTCAGCACACAAAGTCTGAGGAAGGCTGTGGAGCCTTCAGCTGGCAAGAAGTGTGAGAAGACATTTAGTGGGGAACTCTCCTGTGCCTGGCCTGCTCCTAATTACTGATTGCATCACTAGGAGCTGATAGACAACAAACACCATGGTCATGCTATGGCCACGGAGGAAAAAGTTGTGCTTATGGAAGTTATGGAGGAAACACCGTAACAGTTCTCAAAATGGATGGAAAAAGTTCAGAGAATTAGGCAGAAAAAGGAGATCCAGATGCAACTCTGTGGGAGATGCTTATCTTCCCAAAACAAAGGGCACACACTCCCCATCTCCCCACCAGCCCTTTTTCTAATATTGTCCCCAAACAATGACTCCTGGCTCCTGGCAGAGATTGGATCCTTGGCCAGCTGGACCTTTGCAGAGAAGTTATTTTGGGGTCAGAATTAAAGGGAAAAGTTTCTCCCATTGCCTTCTAATCCCCCTTACATTTACCTTTCTCAGTTACAGTACATAAAGCTATTGAATTAGCCAATAAAGGCCAAGTATTAAAGCTATTATTTCTGCACTTCTGAAGTTACACTTGAGAATAGAAGGCTTGAAAGAAGTTCTGCTTGATCCTTAGAGGGAGAAAAGGCTTATTTATAAAAAGTAACAGATGTAGCTAGATGAAAAGAAGCCAACTATACCATTAAAAAAAAAAAAAAAAAGAAAAGAGTAATCCTTCACTCAGCAAAAAAAAAGGATACTTGCAATATGTGAAGATGCTATTAAAATGCTTCTAAAATTTTCAACTTAAAAAAATGTTTTTCTCATAAGTAAATTAAATTTTTTGAAAAAATAAATCATAAAATCACTGAATCACTTGGGCAGGATTTT
The DNA here is from genome assembly GCA_020086605.1 of Lanius collurio. Taxonomy (NCBI): domain Eukaryota; kingdom Metazoa; phylum Chordata; class Aves; order Passeriformes; family Laniidae; genus Lanius; species Lanius collurio. The sequence continues at coordinate 35,914 of JACBWW010000014.1, read as the reverse complement.
TCAGAGCATCATGAATGTGGAAGGCTTCTCTAGTTTTGTTGATAAATGTGTCTTTTCTTCTCCTATTATAATTTTCATATTCATTAAATGAGCTTCAAATGTCTCAGTTTATATTCAAAAATGTTTATTCTGCACCTCATAATTTGCACTAGTGGGCCACGGTAGTGCATGGAATTCCCTGCTTTGCCCTTACAATGCCCAAGAAGAATTCAGGCTGAATCCAAATGGTGGGGAAGACAACGGAATGACACATGGGTGACAAATGGTTGCCCCTCCTGCTCTCTGGGCAAGTTTACAGCCTGATTTGGAAACATATTTCTTTTTGCATGGGGCTGTGCAACTACCATGGCATGGCAGCACGTTTTCTAACAAGAGCCTTGTGGCTTATAAACCTTAAAATATGAGGTTATTTTAATTCCTTCATCTAAAAGCAATTCTCCCAGGTGGCTTCTAAAGACCGAGATAACTTATATTTGTGTGACAGAGAAGCAGAGAGGAAGCACAATTTTTTATTGATGATTTGAAAAAGTCATCAGCGAGCTGCAATTTGTATTCTAACGAACGTGAACTGTGTTGTTGCCATCCCTTAAAATAACTTATCAACCAGCCAAAATTATCCTAACTCTGGTCCCTTAAATTCTACCACACACCCACAGTAAGTAGAGCTCAATGGGCCTAATCTAACACTATTTTTGCTAACAATTTGGAGAGCAGAACAGAATTAATTCACAGCAGTATCACCACAGACAGTGCTGGAGGAAATTCATGGTGCTAAGGATTAAAACCCAATGACAATGATTACCACAGGTATGTGGTTAGTATTTGCAAACTGCTTTTAATGTTATCTCCTTACAGGAATAAAGCTTGTTCTTGAAAAGACTGAATAAAAGCCAAAAAGGGCATAAGCATAAATGTATAAATAGCTGTGGGTTGACATAACACCTATGCCACTTGATTTTTAATAAACAAAGCATGTTTTATAGCAATGGAAGTAACAGAAGAAACTTGAACAGCAGGACCAAAGCGTTGAGAAAAAAGCCTCTTGCATTGCTTATTCCAGGATGCTCAACTGCAGCAAATGCTACTTATGCTGCATTCAGACAAAGTAAAAATCCATTTCCCTACATTCAACACCAATATGCCCTTCAGGAGTTGGAGTTTGATTTTTTTGGGTGGTGGGGTTTTTTGGGGTTTTTTTGTTTGTTTGTTTTGGTAATAAAACAGAGGAATGTTTAGGCCACTTGAAATACCAAAGTAATGTCACTCCAAGTCTCCAGTTTCCCTCTCAGTTTTGGTCCTGTGTGAGCACCAATGATAATTCTCTTCAAAAATAAATAAACAACCAAAATCTTGGTTAGAGCCATTATCCCTCTGAGGCTTTTTGATCAGAAGGCTCCAAAGGATATTATTAGCACAAGCTTTGCATGTTTTTGTACAACAATTACACAGAATTTAATGTTTTTCTTCTGCATATTTACAATTTAGAATTGATCTGGGTGCTGGAGGTTATTTTCCTCCCATACAAACAACAAGTACAGTATCAACAGCTACACCCAAAGGAATAACACCTTCAGCAGGGAAGTCCAGGCCCATCCATTTTCTGTAAGAGCTGAATGGGAACGACTACTCAAAGTAATAGGTTTTAAAATGTTTTCTGAGATAAAGCAGGAGTACTTCAGCTTTTTTTTTTTTTTTTTTTTTTTTTTTTCTTTTAGTTGTTGTTGTGATTCCGTTAGGAAACAGGTAGGCAGCAATAATTCAGTATGTAATTCCATTTACACAGAGATCTGAATGCAGACTTGAGGCTCCTTTGTGTAATTCAGGGCTCTGGAATTGTCACATTCAGTGTATCTCGCTAAAGCCCTGTATTATAGATTGCAAATGCAGAACAGTTGTTAAGTTTCCCATCCCTGGGGAAAATGCAGGCACTGCAGATTTAGAGAGCTCTGTCTGCAGGCAAGAGAGCCAGCTAGAAGCTCTGTGCATCAGCTTTTCTCCTGGCCAAGGAAAAAGTGACCTTGCTGCTGTCCTTCTTAGCAGGTCTGAAAGACGTGGAAGGAACTGCATGAGAAGTGGGCAGCAGCACAGGAGAGGAAGTGGATACCTCACCCCTTGGGGCTGTCACACAAATAAGCTCTGTAAGACTGTAAATATGTGTGTGTCTACCTTTCTCTATGCTTTTTTCCCCATATTTTTTCCTGTTCACCTTCCCTGCCCTGCCTTTCCTCGCAGGCAGGCTGTTCCTGTCTGTCACCTGGCCATGGGACCAGGTGGCAGGGACACAGGACAAGGCAGCAGCAGCAGCAGCAGCACTGAGGAAGGATGCAGGAGCACCACGGATCATTGTGTGTGTGCTGGAAGGAGGAGCAGCACAACAACTGGCACCCAGCTCCTCTGTGCCCATCAGCAGGTGCAGTGAGAACCCATGGGAACAAACAGCACCCTGGGAATGCAGGGGATGGCTTAAAAATAATCTGTCAATGGGCAGAAAGGCTGGGCAGATTTCAGCCTGCCTCTCTGCTCTGGCTGTGCTGTTCAGCTGGGCACGCTGGGGTGGGACTGAGCTCATGCAGATTCACACACACACATAAGTGAACAGAGGTGGCTTATCAGGTTATCTGTATATCGTGCACTGATCTCTGTTGGATCCACATGGTCAGGTCAAGCTCCGGCCCCTGAGTCCCACAGAGATTCTCTTGTCCTCTCTAATAACACAGCTCCCAGAGCAAATGTTGTGTGTCTCATGAGCTCCAAAATCAGAAGGCATATAGAAAACTATGCAGGGGAAATGCTGGAATTTGACATGATAATCTTTTCATGGCAAAGCCATTGGACATTCATTTCTGTTCATGTATAATTCAGAGTGGGAATTCAACCTGAAAGGAACACATTGTGTGTGCAGTTAGGCACTCACAGTAATGAAGAATTTAGGAATAACACTAAAAAACAGAAGAGTATTGCTCTTCAGAACACAGCTACACTTTTCAAGTGTGTTTTTCCACTTGAACACACAGTTTACAGCTCTTGAAGCTGTTAGACTATTTTAACCAAGCCAAAGGCTGGGACTTTTAAAGATACTATATTCTGACAAGATTTGGGCAAATCAAGAGCTTGGCATGTGAGAAATTTATTTCCTGCCTCCATTAATAGGGAAGCTGTGAAAAACCTCTCTCCCTGGTTTGCCCCAGTGACTTTGGCAATCACCTCACACACTCTGCTGTGCCAAGGAACCCCAGGGAAGCCCTTCTGACATACCCCACACAGGGCTGCCCTCTGGGGTGAAGGGTGGGGGACAGGGAAGGGTTTGGGGAGCACTGCAAGGAGGCAGGCAGGAAGCTGGAGGGCAGGGATGAAGAAAAGCAGACTGGAGGGAAGGATGGCAGCAGAGTCAGGCCTGGAAGGAAGGTCTGAGTTGGCCTAGGAAGGGGAAAGGGACACTCATGGGTTTACAGCAACCTGGCTTTTCTGGGGGATGGATGAAGATGAGAGATACTATTCAATTTTTTATTATCATTTATGATTATGAAAGAACTCATTTTTTTTTCCTCTTGGTTCTTGGTGACTAAGGATCTTTTCACTTTATGATTCATTATCCCCTTGGTCTTTGCACTGTTTCCACTAACTGAATCCTTCCTTTTCCCCTTTCCAGAAGGCTGCTGCATTCTCACCTCTGAGAACAGCAGTATCTCTTCTTCCTGATTCCTGCCTTTAATCCCTCCAATCCTCCTACAGTGCCTTGATTCACATCTTACACTCCTCTCTCTGGTTTTCAGAGTTTTGGCCCCACATTCTCCTTCAATTCCTATCCCAGGTGTTCTCCTATCTTGTGCAAAGACCAGGCACATCATTTCCCTGGCTCTTCCACTCTGCCTTACTCTTATTTCTGTCCTCTGCTCTGTAGCATGAAAGGCACGGTGCCCCTGCTCTCTTTGTGCAACAGCAGTTTACAGGCACCTCCAGGACTTTCCCTGCCATCAAGCTTCTGGAATGGCCTGCAGCCCCTGCTTCAGCTGATTTTACAAACATCTTGAGGTGTTAAAGTGAATACAATTCCCCTCAGCCTGAATGGCTTAGAATCAGACATTTCTCCTCTATAACAAAAGGCAAACGTGTATTTGATGTCTTTGAGGGCTGCCTTTGTTCAGGGATCTATATGTCTGCTGGTAGACTGTTGGGGCATGATAAAAAACCTAAGAAGCAGTAAAATATTAACCGTATTTCAGCTGACAGCACATATATCTCAGTATTAACCAGCAGTATATAGAGAATATCAGCTTGTTTTATGAACAGGCTCTGCTGCAATTGCAGTAATAGAGCTGGGGCTATTAAGGAGTGACAGTTTGTTGTGTTTGCATTACAACTGTCAGGTTCCAGGCTTGCACAGACCTCACTCGACTGCCTCCGGAACGATGAGCATGAGAAGCAGAGCGGAAAGATTAACTGCAAATCAAACTGGAGCAACTGCACAGGTGAGGCAAAGTTTGTGGAAGGGTAATGGCTCTGTGCTTCTCAGGAAGAGACAAGCTGTGAAGGGGAAAGCCTTGTTTCCAAGGCCCAGATGAGATCAGGAATGTCAGAGATTTAACACACAAGCTATTAACTTGCACATACTCCAGCAGGGTGTTGTGAAGTTCAATTAATATTTGCAAAATGTTGGAAAAAGAAATGCTAAGAATTAACCTTGCTATCATGAAAACCAGTGACAATTATGGCAAAATCCTGTTTATCAGCTGTTGATAATTTCTCCCATAGATTCTCTTTCATGAAAGAATTATAATCATGTCTTGCTTGTGATAGTCCATTATCCAGCTCCCAGCTCATTTTTAAGAAAATCTTCTTAGTAAATTATTCTGGTTTTCCCTATTTAAAATCCTTAATTCTTATCCCTCTCTTATGTTGTGTTGCACAAATCCAAACCCCAATTAAAAGAAAAAAATAACTATGTTGTCAGATTATTATCAGTATTTTTCAAGGGAAAAAAAAAAATCCTTAGTAATGACAACAAAGTGCAAATATTGTTTACAATTAAAATGCAAATTCTAGGCCTTTAAGCTGCAACTCAGAACATTAATTCTCTACAACATAAGCTGGGCAAAACAATAATACATTTTGTTTATCACTTGACATAAACAGACAAGAAGGAATCTGGTTGTCAAGTCTTTCTCTCTCAGATGTAGGAAGCTTTCTGCTGACATCTGACACCTCTCAGGACGCCCCAAGAAAACTCATGGTACTGCTAGGAATGATTTATAGTGCACTGTGAATATTGTTGTTTCACGGGGTGAGGTCTTGTTAAAATGATGATGTATTTAAGAAAAAAAAAAGTATCATGCCCTCCTAAACTCTCTGTGATAAAGTATAAAACCTGTCTCAGTGGCCAGCCAGCCTCAGCACTGCCAGCTGTAAGAACCAGCAGCTTTCCTCTCTGAGGAGCTTTTCGAAATGCAGCCATTCCCTCAGAGCTGACAGGTTCTGATCAGGCCTGAGCATCCAAAACCACATCAAGGACAAACTTTTTATACTTCCACCATCAAACAGAAAAAATTCCTTTACCACTTAAACCAGTGTGCTTCTTGTTAGTCCGATTCTTGTTTAAACATTTCTTCTTTTACAGTTGCCAGTGTTCTGGGGCCATAAAGCAATGAAGAACACATAGTTTAGGTGTTGTGACTCTGCAGTGGTTTCTGACTTGATAATTAATGTTATAATTAACTGACAGAGCTTTAAATGTAGGGGATATTTCTTATTACAGAACTAAAACTACACAATGTAGCATTTTGGCAAACTTGTATTTCCACAATGGTTTAAACATCATATAGTAGTAGTAAGATATAACAGAGTAACAAAGTATAACAAAATATTCCGGATATACTGATGGCAGTGTCCAACCAGATTTCCCCTCTCCAATTACACACATCTCTGACAGCTCATAAACAACTACAAACCAACATAAATCTCCCTCTGATGCATACAGGACAATTACAGATGTCAGCCTCCCTTCATGGCAGACACCTGAATGCAGATCATTAGAAACCTGTTGAACTGAAGCAAGAAGGAGTTTTATTCCCAAGAGAGATGTAGATGCTGAATGTAGGCCTGGATCTGTGTGTAGCTGGTGTACAGCCTTACATCCAGCCATGGAAACTGAAAAAGCCTATAACAGAAATAGGAAAGCAGCCAAGGTGATTCTCACTCCCATTATTATGTTAATCGAGGAATGGGTAAGAAGCTTCTTTGCTTTGTTTGACTTTAGCAGGGACTGCTCCAGCCCACACATGAGCACAGACTTAGCACAAGTACAAAGCTGAAATGGAGCAGCTGAGAGAGATCCTCCCGAGCATCCAACGAGGCACAGGGGTTTCCACCTGAAGATCTCCACAGGGTCTGTGGGTTTGTTTGCACTGCAGGGAAAAGCTGCTGCAGAGACAATGATCACCCTTGCCTGCAGTGGCCAGCTGATCAAAGGAATGGCTAATTGATAGGGAAGGAGTTTGGTTAATTATCATTGGCTTGCTCAGATCTAAACACATTTTTAGTTAAATAAGCTTCTGCCTTGACAGGTGGAAAGTAGCCTGGTGTCTCTGGAAGCTCAAAGGGTTGAATTTCTAATGGGGGTTAGAGGAGTGAGGAAATAATGTTCCCATGTGCAGCATTAAGTATCCAGTATCTGATACAGAGCAGGGTCAAAAATATTTTTCATATGGATGAACTACTATTGGATGAACTATTGAGCAATATTTCCAAAAATCCTATAATTTGATGAAAATGAGCTTGACTCTACTATTAAAGTAGCTGATGAAAATGCCCTAGTGCCAAAGTAAAGGAGGGAATTAAGATCCCAAAATGGGATTGGTTGGAAGAAAAAAGAAAGAGGTTACAGGCAGTGGATCTTGCAGTCACAGGGTAAAATCACTCCTAGCTGAACATTTTTACTACTAGTTTAAAACTGGTATCTTACATGCTGACTATTAAAACTGTTCAGTCATAAAAATCAGAGTAAGGTAAAGTTTTACAGAAAAAAAAAAAAAAAAAAAGTTCTGAGTAAGAGGGATCTTCCATCTGATTTTATCTAGATTGATAGTAGTTAGAGATGGAAAGAATGGAGTGATATTTTTACTGCACTGGTTGGTAGAATGAGGGGATTTCTCTTGAGGAAAAAAGTGGACCTTTCACTGATGTTACCAGATGAGAAAGAGCTATGTGGGAACCATTTCCCTTTCTTGCTGAAGATCTCCTCATCCAGACAGCTCCAGTCTTTGAGAGCTCCTTTGAAAGGCCTCAGCAGCACACCCACAAAATTCAACAAAGTCCCTTCTGCCCTTCCAGTTGCTTTCAGTAGAATTTATGGCTCCTGTTGTGCAGGATTTGACCACTCTGACATGCAATACTCGGGGAAGTTACCACACATTCCTCTCTAAGAGCACCTGAAGCCTCAATTTCCACCACTTTTGATGCTTCAGTACACAGTGCAATAACAGACAACTCTAGGAAAAGATGCTGTGAAACAGGAAAGGAAGTTGCACTGGGATTTCAATCCATAAGTATCCAGGTTTTAATTGAACACATTAACAAACTCCCAGGTATTACTTATTTTCCAAGCCAAGGGCAAAGTCAGCCAAATTACACAAAGCTCAAGGAACTGTTGTCATTTTTATGTTCAACAAACATGCAAGAAAAAGACCCTGTTCTAGGAGAAGCTACTGAAGGGAACATCATCATTTGCTCTCTGTTCTTACCTTCCGTAGACAACCATTTGTATTAAAGAATAGAACTTAATGACAAGTGCTGCACACATCCATATCCAATTATTTTATCCTCTGATGACTGTTTCTTATGTATTTGTTAGAAGAAATGTGTGAGGTGAACTGTGATCTTTCTCAGATGCAGCAGGTGTGATTGCTGTGTTTCTACAAGTGTAGCCAATACAGCTTTAATTTAAGGCCACAGAAAACTAAATAAATCTTATTATTGTCAGTCAACTACAATCTTTTATTTACTTGGACTTGACACTAATTACAGTGGAGCTTTCATAGTAAGAAATGCCTTCTGATACATTTATCAAGGACAAAAAATAAATCCTGCAACCAGAGAGTGACTTTGGGTCAAACTATATTAATTTACATTGATATATATAAGATTAATTCTTTGGATTTCTACCATAATTATGAAAAAAAAACCAAAACCAAAACAAAACAAACCCCCCCAAAAAAAAAACAAAAAACCAAACCAAAACAACAACAACAAAAAAAAAAACCAAAAAAAACCCACCAAACCAATAAAAGAAACCTGCTTTATATTTTGATGTTGTGCTTCCTGAATGAAGCTGTACATGTCAAAGTCTTTTATGTTCCTTGTTTCAATACAACACTAACCACTGCCACCTCCAAAAACCTGACCAAAAATATTTCCATGAAACAAGAAGAAAATCAAAGTCCTCATTGTTTGTGGTCAATGATTCAAAATGTCTTTTGAGAACGGAATTTTTTAAGTACAGCTTTTAGGTGTGTAACAAAAATAGCTTCTGCAAGTGTACACAGCACTTGGATTTTTAGCTGAGTGTGCTCTCAACAGTCTGGGGTGCCAGAGCTCTCCTTGTCAGATGTTCTCCAGATGTGCTGAGCCCCAGCATCTGGGGCAGATGCCTTCCATAGTGAAGAATCTGATTCTTGACAGTGGCATAACAGGTCTTTTAATTTCTTACATCTGGCAGCTCCCAACGCAAACAACATCGAAAGCTCTGAAGAGATGTTTGAAAGCACCCTTGAAATTCAATGCCTGGGTGCTTAGACTAGAGAATTTGAGCTTGCACATGCTGTTTGCACTAAAATCTAAATAATCATGTTACAAATACGGAGATTTTATTATTATTGCTATCAGTATTTTCAAAGTTTGCTGAAGATAGCTATGGGGGGGTAAAGGAGATCTGATGTTCCAGCTGACTCCGCTTTTGATGCAGCTCAAAGGGCAGGAGGCAACTACTCCCAGTTCCAAAACAACGACTTTTTTGAAGGTGGCTGAGTCTGATCCAGCTCTGAGGAGCATTTCCAGCAGTGCAGAGGCCAGCTGACAGCAGGCAGGCAGCAGCCACCAGCCAGCAGATGGGCAGGTCAGTGGGGAGGTAACCCCAGGCTACCAGCAGCCAGCCAGGCCATGGACAGCAGCACTGTGTGACCAGCAAAAGCACCAAACAGCAGCAAGGCTTTGTGCCTCTGCTCACCACGAGCCATTTATCACACCTGCTGGGTTTTGGGAGTGTTCCTTTCCAAGATGTTTTGAGGGCATGGCCAACCCTTCCCCCTCACTTCAGTCTGTGGGATTAAACTGACACAGCACAACCCAAACACTGCACATTTCAGCATCAGTGCCTTTTTGGACATATATATGGGATCTTAATCCCTGTTTGAAATGAAGATCTGGTGGTTGTACAAAATTGAAATTGGAAAGTATTGCTAAAGACGTTGGAGTCACTGTGGTTCTAATGACCATTGAATGTAGAGCTGTAAAAGCTGAAGGCAAGAAAAGCAATGAAAAAAGGAAACACACAGATAACAATCCCCTACTGGCTATCACTTGTGAGGCATATAGCTCAAAATATGAAAGACATGAGGCCCCTACAGTTTAGGTTTTTAAAATGCATTAAAACAGCGATATTTCAATACAATGAAAATCATACTAATGCAACAGAAAAGCAAATTTATCTGAAGCACTTCAAATCCTTGTTGTTGGGTGGCTTGGGTGTTTTTCCTATAGCATAGCATGCAGATATCTGGTACTGGCTCAAAGCAGAGAAACCTGTGGAGATGGATGCCCCTAAATAAACTGAATTTTTAGGCATAACTTTGGACTTGAGATCTCATCTCATGTCACATTTGATTTTTCTGTAGAAGTGCACTTTTTGTATTCCCTGTTCCACAGAATATTTAATCTAGTTTTGAGTTTTCTTTCTTGGTGATACTTCGGAAAACTGGAAATCCTCACATCAGTGGCACTTTGTGTGTTTGGAGAGCAGATATTAATTCAGACAGTAAGTGTCCAATTTGCATTTCTATCAAAACAGAAAAAGGGAAGAAAACCTCCACCAATTTAGTGCCTCCTTCTGCTCCCAGCCTTCTTTTCCTCTCCTGCTGCCCTTGCAGACCTTTCCCAGCACCACTGGAATTAGCCCATCTGCACACACACCTTTGGCAGACAAACTCAGAGGCTCTCCTAATTTGATTTTTATCAATTCAACAGGAAAAATGTGAATCCTCACCAAATCTCATTAGGAACCAACCAATTACACTCACTTGAACTCCCAAACAGAGATGAATAAATAATTAACAATTTACTAGGTGATTTAAGATCTAATTTTTACTCATAATAAGATTGCTGGGATTTTTTTGCAAATATTTTTATTATTGCCTTTGGAAACACCCTGTGAACTATTTCTGTAAATAATCCTTGGTGTGCAGTTTCTAGTTGTGTGAGAGTTTCTCTAGGGGATTTGTTACTAAGCACTTACAGGCTGAGATAATTGTCTGAAACCACAGATCCCATATTATGTTTCTCTCATGTATTTGGATGGCTGCAGTAACTATAATTATTTCCTGACGTGAATATCAAATTGGTGCATCTGAAGCAATTCTTCACTGTTATTTTAAGCACTGAGTTTCTATAAGCATTCTTGTCACTAAAAACTCAGGATGGTCTTGTGAACACACCCATGTTCCTCTGAACTACTGAAATTATGTGAGAGTGGTTTGCAATCCTTCTGCAATGCCATTGGAGAGCGAGATATGAAACAGATCCATCACTGCATTCACTGAGGGCTCTTTCTATTCTGGTACTCTTCCAGCCTCAGGGGCAAGAGAGTCAAACACCAGGCTCAGATCTGGAGTCTGAATGAAAGAAAAAAGGGAAAAATCTCAATAGGCAAGTAACCAGAGCTGGGATCGGTAGGGAGGAACAAGGAGCTGTGTTAAGAGCAGAAAAAGATATGGAACTGACAAGGAATTAAAGCAAGCATCCTCTGATAACAATGTATGGAATATTTAATGGTTTAGTTCCAGGACCTAAACAGCTCTCTCTATGAATAAAACATGCCCCTCTCTGTTGCAGACATTATGCTTCCTAGTTTTCATATTTTTCACAAGTCTTTAGTCTGTCCAGAAACCATGGAAAACAAGAGGGAAATAAAGATATGGTTATTCAGGCGTATACAGGTTAGAAAAAATGCATATACATAAATTCAGAGAGTTCTCAACTTGTAAAGCATGAACTATTAACGAATGCATTTACCCCATACTTAATTAACTCTATTTTAAATTAGTAGATCAGCACAACTATAACATTATAAAAAAATGCTTCCTGGAGACCATCCTTCCTTCCAAACTGTATAATTACAAATTACACAATATTGAACTCATTCTAGTACTACTAAAACAATACATTTACCTACTAACAGAGGATGGTATGAATATTTCTAGATAACTGAAATTGTGCAAAACTATTCACTTATCAAAAGAACTAGGAAGATATTCACGTACACAGCTCCTGCTAAAGAAATGTGGAGGCACTCATTTTTTTTTCTTGGGGAAAAATACTAAGAAATAAAAAGATATACTAACACATCAAAGAAAAAAACAGTGAAATCCTTCTGGAGAATAAACAACATTAAGAAAGACAACCTCAGCAAAAATTTTGTTTGTTTGTTTAAGATGAGGATTTTTTTCCCTACAGCTAAAATTAGAAGGGGAAAAAAAAACCTGTTGTAAATATACATCAAGAATGAAACTCATTCCAACACACCAAAATAACTATCTCTTGTTTTGAATCTTTGTCAAATTTCTTTGAAGAACTCCTTGTCTGCAGCCTATCTATAGTAGAGTTAAATGCCCAACAATCCAAAAGTGAATTGCTTTGCCTATAAGCTTTCTGTGCTCTGCTCCTTGAGTGCACAACAGAATTAGCTGTGAATTCATTAAAAATGCTGGTCAGAAACTGGAAAGCTCCTTTGTGGAACCAGGTAGCTGAAAAAAAAAAAAGCAACTTCCTTAAAACTCCAGTAGCTGCCACTATTCAGCCTGATAGGGCATGGACAGGACTTTGGGGAGCAGCAGAGCTTTACTGAGCATTAGTTTGGGACTGTTTTGCTGTTGATGAGGAAGAAGTAGAAAGACTGGTGAAGAAAAAAAAAAAAGAAAAAGAAAAAGAGAGAGGAAAAAAGAAGCTGCAAATAAGCCTGGGGCACAGCCAAGGAGGTTCTGGAAGCTCTGCCCTTAAAAACAAAACCACAAAACAAAGCTAAGCAGGAAAGCTGCTGGGCTGAATGCTGGCGAGCTGGGGACATCATCTGTGTTGCAATTCCTGGCTGAGGGAAAAGAGCTTTGGATGCTCTCTGTGACTGAGTAGGATTGTGTAAAAACAAAATACAAACAAACAAACCTCAACAAGCCCAAAACACACACACAAAAATGCTTACAGCATCATTTTTTTAATTCCTACTGGAAAACAAAACCCTTTAAAGATCTTGAATCCAGTTAACAGCTTCAAAGAGAAAGTGCAATGTAAATGTTGCAATGGAATTCAGTTTCAAAGGCAAGAAGATAGGAACTGGTCCTTCTGATAATGATGGAACAAAGTGCAGGTACTTTCATAGCTCACAGATGCCTCAGAAAAAATGAAAAATATGATTTAAAACAAAGGCTGGACACATAAAAATGAATTAAAGCTGTGTCTGAAAGGTTTCTAGAAAACAGCAGAGGGATGTCTTGCTTTTGGAGATCAAACATCTGTTAAAGTAACAACCAGACTGTCTAGACAGATCATGAAGTCCATTTGTCACGCAGTGCTAAGACAAATCAGGACAAAGTGACTAGTAATGCAATTATTGCTGACAAAAATATTTTTCATTGTAAAAAGGTAGAGAAGTTAAAGGATACTCCTAAACAGGAAAGAACTGCACCAAGGACTTCAGCACCTGGGAGAGGGCTGAAAACACTGCACAGCAACTATTTGGCAATACTTAAATATTTACAGAAAAAAATACAGCCCAACTCTAGTTCCTGCAGCCAAACAAAAGTGAGAAGAACTTAAAACTTCTTTAGTGATGTTACTCATTTATCCCAGTTTAGTGTCTGGTCTTTTTACAAGGTTTCATTCCAGTCATCTGCCAGGGACAGGTAAAAAGGCACAGTTTGTAAAGCTGAAGAGAGATATAAAGAAGAAACTCTCTCCAGGCTGATGGAGGACCTTGGGAGAGCTCCCTTCTTGGCATAACAGATGAATTACTCCTGGCATAAAGCAGAAATGACCTGGTTTATAGCTCCTGTGAAATTTGTCATGGAACTTGCAGTGATAACCAGGAGAGGCAGAATCTACCAGGGCAGGGAAAGAAAGCTGTTTGCCATAGTCCCCAATACATCCTGATGTCCAAGATGTCCATGGGATAGAGGGTTCTCATCTGCTCCACGACATTCCTGGACAAATATCATCAGTTTATAAAACAAGAAAAACAAAAAGTAGTGAAAAAATGGAAGTAAGTAGCTGGGAGAGATGTATGACATCCCATATTGGCACAGTCACAAAATCTATCAGGGCTGTGTCCTCTTTCTGAAAATTGCCAGGAGCAAATGCTTAGGGAAATATACTACCAACAAGACATGTGCAGAGTCATCTTTGCTCTGGTTTATCTTCCCAGGAACTGACAGCCAGAGGCCAGTGAATGTCTTGAAGTGATGGTTGTGCCAGGTGTACCAGCTACTGATCAATGGTACTACCAGGAACGTGATTAATGCCTTTTTAAAACTAGTATTTTTCTCTTTTTTTTTCCCTTTTCTTTTTTTTTTTTTTTTTAATTGCAGGGATAATTTAGCTATAACTTGAGTAAAAAGTAAATATGAAATGAATAGCTACAAAACCCAATGCACCAGAACTATTAACAAGTCCAGTTACACCACAGCTCCAGCACCAAATACAAAACAAACGAGCTGAAAGTCACTTTCCTGTCATGAGAAAAAAAGGCAGCACAACTTGGAGGCAGGCCCCAGTCTGGAAATACTATTTACCTCTGCACCTCTGTTTTCTTTGCTTACTGCAAAGTAATAATAATGTTGGTAATGCAATTATGGACGGGAATGGTAGATATTTGCTGAAACATAATAGTTATCAGATCCCACACGCTGAGACAGCCCAGGGGAGTATTGGCTGCTAAACTTCCTGTGGATCTGGAGGAGAAATGCTGTACCTACCTATCACTGCCTGCTGAACATTTAAACTGGCAGAAAATGGTACAGAAAGAAACACTTGAGCAAACATGAAGTGGAAGCCTTTGAGACAGAACAGACCGCAAGGAGGTGGCATTTTTCTTTGAATGAGTGAGTCTATGTTTCTGACCTGGGGTAGCCTTTGTACTCTACAAAACCCAAAGCTTAACTGGTCAACCCAAAAACTGATATTGGTAAAAAAAAAAAAAAAAAAAAAAAAGAAAAGTAATATTTATGTGAGACTCTACTTGAGCATCTAGTAAAGACAGAATAAATTTCCCAGGCTGTACGCTCAACAAAGGAGTGAGTGAACCTTGGGCTTTAGAAGTTTTCACACAGTTCCAAAAAAAACCCTAAAAACCCCCAATCTTCATTAAATATACACTCCAAGAGAACAGACATTCCAAGTTGATCTTAGAAATTTGATGTATCTGATACTTCTTACCTATAATTACTGATGTTCAAAGGTATCTAATTTCTATTTGGTATCCGAGTCATTAATTTCTATATATGTCACTCAGTTTCAGTGCTGCCTGTATTTCTAACTTGCATAATTTCTTACACTTGTTTTATTCCCTGATCAACAATTTAAATAACCTCTGTGGGTTTATCCAGTACCTTGTTTCCATCAGCATTCCCACAGTTCGATCCACTTAGGTCAGGCAGGAAAAAACTTCTAATTAACTTTGTTCCTCAAGCATCTAAATTGCTCTGCTTGAATTTCTGCAAAGTTAAAAATCTCAATAGGGTCAACAGCCTTTTAAAGGATTCTCCAGTGAAGAACATCCCAGATATAATAGCAAGTTCAATCATTTATTCCTCACCACATTAAAGGATAATATTGGCAACTGGAAGTGGATCCAAAGGACAGGGAACGACTGCTCACAGAGTGAGCCAAGGCCTTGTAATTTAAAGTCATGGCTTTTGACCCTGGCCACACTTAGCAGGCTAATGGTGGTGACAGAGCATGACCTGCCTCATCACTTTGTTTGTTATATTAGCCCATAGATTAGCGTTCTGTTGCATGCTGAAACCTTTTGAATATCTGAAAGATGTGTGAAGAATTTGGCAAAACCCTAAGCTACGCTGTGAGCTGAAGCTGTGAGTGAGAATTCCCTCTCAATAAATGGAAACACAGACACTGTAGAACTGCCTGTGGCCAGATATCAGCTGCAGGGGGGTAACTGCTCTTAAAAACAACAAAAAGTTGCTAATTTATTGCTCTCTTGGTTCAGATAAAATATTGACTATATGTACTGAAAATAACTGTATCTTTAAGTTTGCAAAGTTTTGGCATTGAGACAAAATCTGCCATGGAAATACATAAAGCTGTTTCCGAAATCAGAACTCTGAGTGCAGTAAAGCATAACAATAGTGCAAAACTTTGAAACTCCACAGTTAAGACAGATTCTCTAGATGTTCATGAGGGAAAGATGAAGCCAACTGAATTCTTTTAGCTGAGATCTGATCATCATCCTCTAAATCTCATGGAATTTGAAGATCTGTTGCAGATTGGTGCTGGGAAGCAGAGCTGCTGTGTCACCTGGTCAGTGGCACAGCTCCTCCACAGGGATGGCACTCTGGGTCACACCCCAACACTTCATGTGGGACCAGCTGAGAAAGTCAGGAGAGAAGCTGCAGGAGTTTTACAGACTCCAAGATATAGGAAACCATATCTTCATCTGTTTGGCATAGTAAATTATTTATTTTAACTATTTTCATTACTTATTCACAGCAAGGTGGTGAATGCCCAACCTCTTCTTCCAAAAAGGCCATATTTGATCATTTTAAGAAATATGCAGCAATAGCTGAATGCACAGAAATTCCTAGCACTGCTAGAAGTGTGAGCAGTAAAAACCTGCCAAATTCAAACATGGTGAAAAGGTCAATTAAGAAAGGCTGGAATCTTAAAATAAAGCATACAAAGGTGTTGTGTATTTGAAAAGCAAATAAAAGGAGAAATAAAAAATTAATAAAAACCAGTGCAGATGAAAATTTCTTACTGGTAAACACAGTTTGTTTTGTTTTGTTTTTTTTCACTTGGAGGTCACAGTGGACCCTGCTAGGACTGGAAGCCAGTGAGCACTTGCAATGCATGTATAATTCAGCAGCTAAACTGCTAACTGTTGAAAGCATTAAAACCTGATGTGTACGTTCCACTGGAATAAAGGAAACAAAATTCTTAACCTCATACACATCCACTCTCAGAGTTTAACTGTATTTGCCCTATAATATGTTTTTAATACAGCAAAGCTCTCAAGAGAGTTCTGGCTACTAAATAC
The DNA here is from genome assembly GCA_020086605.1 of Lanius collurio. Classification (NCBI taxonomy): domain Eukaryota; kingdom Metazoa; phylum Chordata; class Aves; order Passeriformes; family Laniidae; genus Lanius; species Lanius collurio. The sequence continues at coordinate 19,389 of JACBWW010000014.1, read as the reverse complement.
TACCTTGTAAAGAAGATCACATTTCATTTATAGTGTGCACTCCTGAAAAATTATGGGCTTCTCTTATGAAACATAAAGGTCAAATCATTAGCCTGGAAAATTTCTGCATTCAGAGGTAGAGAGAAGAGCTGTCTGAGGCTTCCTTATTCTCTGCTCAGGGGTCTGCCTGGCTACTTCATCAGATGCCTCAGAAATCTTAGGGCTGGCAGTATGTTCTCTTCAACGTCATCATGCAATGCTCTCTAGAATACAATATACTTGATTCTCATTTTGTCTGCCCTGAGAAGTTTGAGGTTGAGCACAGTCTCTCTGTTCCAGAACTACAAACAAGTCTTTCTGTACTGCTTCCATTGACAGATTATCTACATACAATGATTTTAATGTCACAGCGAATTATGTGCAGGATCATTGGTGGCTTGCACACTTTTCTCCCCTTAAAAACCATAACATTTTGATCTACCAACAAACTTTCCACTCTTATTTTCACTGAATCACCTCAGCAACAGAAAAAAAAAAAAAAAAAATCTGGGTGAACTAGTTCTGTCAATTCTTTAAAATATTTTATCACTATCTGAGGAGATTTAAGTGGCACAGCAGATGGATGGGGACATATATCAGCTGAGTGATCTATGATGCCTGTGTGCCATGCATTGTGACAAAAAAAATGATGGGACAATAAAATATTAATAGGTGTGGTCACTACAATGCAGGATTTGTTGGTAAATGTTTTAAGGCAAACCACAGAACAAAGTAATTAATCTTCATTCTTTATTTGCCAAAATCAGAAGCCAGCCAAAGCATGTTTGTTCCAGTCATTCAAATGATTTGTGCCAGCACCTGGCATTCATTTTTTTTAGGTTCATTCCTTTCTAGGAAAATAAATGACATGCATATGTTTTAATAAAAAGGAACAAAACTAACTTAGTAGAGCTCTCTTCAACTCTCTGTGTACCATAAACTGCATTCTTTGCCATTTTTCCTAATGTTTAAAGAAATCTGAGTCTGTATTTCCTGCAGTCATCCACAGAGATAAATAAACAGCTTATAGGGAAAAAAATTGTCTGTGATCTCTGTTCCTCCCAGGCTTCTGCTTTGACACAGAGTTTTTATTTTTAGTTAGATTCTGTAGCACTGATGACTCAGCTCCTGCACCGTCATTTCCATTCAGTGCCTGAGCTGGGGGTGATCCTCAGCCTGGGCTGATTCTCAAGCTGAAGCTACAACACTTCACCAGTAGCTTAAAAGCACAAAGAAGCCAACACTTGGATCAAGGAAATGCTTTTAGAGCAAACATCTCAGAGCTGCAGAAACAATGTCAAGGTCTCCGTCTTTGGCCTCGCTGTCTCAGTGTTTTAAATACGTGGGATCTGTTTCTAAAGGAGTGTGGGGAAGAAGAGAGAAGCCAACAAATCACTCAGGCTCACCAACTCGATGCTACAGAATGCAGATATTTACAGGATGACTTTACACCCTTGCTATAGTTCCATTCCTGATTCATTTTCAGAATTCATTTATCCTGTATCTTGATTACATCTCTGTGTATTTCCTTAATCTCGCTGTGTAATTTGGAATATTTTAATTTCCTTTAAACTGGCTTTTCCCAACTGCTTAATGTCATTAGCAAACTTCAGTGTGTCATTGCATTGTTCTCCTTAGAAACAGAGTGCAGAAAAGAAAACCACATTGTCTGAAGGCACCTTTTTAGTCACTGACTTGCCTCAGAAAACCCATCTGTCATCAATATCTTTATCCACTGAAGTCTCTCCTGGTTCTACCCTTGATGCATTCACCAATTCGTGTTTTGCATTATACTTTATCAAAGCTTCCCAAGGCTGTTTTTTTTTTAACAGTTACATAAATGCTACTGCCTGGAAAAGACACTTTCTGATGACCAGCTCACAGACCTCTTTAATATGTGCTGTTTTTAACTTGTTAACTAACAAGAGTCCCACGTTATCCACTCAGTAATTAATACAGCTACACACTCAGCAGAGATGGACTCCTGCTTGAAAGAGTACGAAGGAGGAATGTGGAATTGCTAAAATTAAGGTCCCAAATTGGAGCTAAAATTAAGTGCTCCAAGTTGGGATAAGAATATTATAATGAGAAAATCTGAAACAACCATGAAGTTAAGCACTAATTTTGTAAATAACACAGTTGTTGAAGGAAATACAGAAAATAAAAGAGAGAGTGAGACATAAATTGATGTACAAACTACTACTGAGTATCATGTTGGATTCATGTCTAGGAGCTTCCCAATATCAGAATGTTGGGAGGGACTGGACATCCCACAGATACACGGGCCTGCTTCAGCTGGTCCCAAACCACATCCCCTGAGCTGGCTGAGATCACACATCTGTTTGTAAATAACTCCATCCTCACCTTGGCAGCAGAGTGACCCTTGAAAGGCTCACAGGGAGCTCCCTGCCCTTCACACTTTCCTCCACACCCTTGAGGAGCAGCTCAGCAGGGAAACACGGTGCACTTGATGTTGCTACTCCCTGGTTTAGGTTGAGCTGGCTGATTCCCCAGGTTTGCTTTTGTGTTTGAATGCAACTTACTGCACAACATAAAGCAGTGTGCCACCACTTAAAATCACTGACCAGGTGTCCTAGAACATTTAAAATTTGCCATCATCTCATTTAAAAGAAAGCTTGACCAACATGAAGCATTTTGTTGTAATAGATACCTTTTCTTCATTTTCATGTTTTAATCAGCTAGCAAACACTGTGTTTCATCTACTGGAATCTTTAACAGCTCAGATTTAAAATGCCAAGCTTGTATGTAGAGTGGAAATGCTTACACACATTTAATTGTTGCCCTGTTAGCTGAGGCGATATGATAAAAGCAACTTCATATATTGTGTGATTTTGACCTGATTGTTTGTGTCAGCGAGTCTTGTAAGAGCAAGGGGGAGCACAGCGTGCTCTCCTGGTCTCTAAATGGCAACATGAATTGTGGTCATTAGAGCATTCATGACCTGTGTACCAAACAAGGCATCAGTGTTAGTGCAGGCTGAAGGATCCTCTGGGACCCAGGTAATTGCTCCTCCTGCTGTGGATCAAACTCTGCCCCTGCTGCATCACCTGGTGGGCTTCAAAGCTGAGGGATCTCTTCACTCTGGGGTTTAGGATTGATGCATGGTAGAGCCTATTTTCTTTCCAGAAATGTAATTCATTGCTAATCCAAGGATAAAATCAGCATGATAACAACAAATTATATAAAAAAAAGAAAAAAAAAACAAAACAAAAAAAACCAAAATAAACAAAAACCAAAGTAAGCAGAATTACAGTAGTTCAGATAAGGCCTAGATCTGACCACTCTTAAAAAGGAAACTCATCTCAAATTATGTATCTTCCTTCTGCACAATATGCCATATGTATTCATGAATACAAATCTGCATGTGAAACCTACAAGCCTGTATATACATTTAAATGAAGCAACTGTGACTATGTAATGTTAATTTTATTTTCTTCACCAAATCCCCTGAGCAAACTGAAAACAAAAGAATTATAAAAATGTCTGGGTCAGCCAAGCATGTGTATTCTCAGGTATTGATTTATTTAGTTTTGGCAGAACCACCTTTTCTCCAGCTGTTTTCTAGTTCAGAATTAATAAGGCATTTGGCCAGTGGTGGATCCTGCTCAGCTGCTGACAGTGCCTCTGTCTGAAGGCCACAGAAGACCAAGAACAGTGGGAGTGACACTTCCCCTCAGCAGCCACTCACACTCTATATAGATTCATGACAGTGATTTTTCCATATTTGCTGTATATCCCATAACCCTCAGAGAATTCTCCTCCCATTCTTTGCACCCAGTTTGTCCCTGCCCATTAAAACTCCCACATTTACATCATTCTCTGGTGAGGAATTTTATAGGCTCCTTATCCAATGTGTTGAAGAAATAGTGATTGGTTTGAAAACTGTCCCCCACCAGCTTTGACTGATACCCTGTGAATTTTGTCATAGCAAAGACAAACAGCAACAATCCCTATCCCTCTCACTCATGCTTTTACACATCCCTAAAATATTTCAACACAGACAATCATTTCTGAGGATGAAGAGTCTTAGCTTGCTCCATTATTTCTAAAACCACATAACTCCATGGCCCAATAAAACTTGTTGCTCTACACTCATTTTCCCCCAGTTTTACAAAGTATTTTATTTTCACTGTGGGCATTTTTAATAAAGTTAGTCAATAACACTTCAGGACAAATTTAGACATCTACCATCAAAACAGGTAGGGAGAAGTAATATCTCATTCCCCAGCTACTTTGATTGATATCCATTTTGTGGGAGATAAAAACAGAGATCCCACTTGCCTGACCTGGAATTACATCTCACCAGGACAAGTCTGGGCTAGGATTTTCTACTTTAACAAGTCAAATATATGTCTTACCTAAAAGATAAAATGATAATTTCTCTAAGACTCAGTACTCATCCTCCAGAGATACAAACCTAGGCTGCAGTTTTTCACTAAAGGCAATCTCATATTTAAGTATTATGAGGATACATCAGTGCCAATGGAGGTTGGAAGCTGCCTACTCAAAAATACCTCCCAGAATGATGGTTTAGTAAACTGTGTGAAAAAATTCAGAGAGAAGTTCATGTTGACCCAAGAAGACAGAGTTTGAAAGAGTGTCTTATGCTTCCTGATGGAATGATTTAAACACTCTAGTTAAACAAGGAGCTCTTGCCCCAAAAGTCTATGTATCTCAGGATAATATGTTCTGAAAATGTGATTAAAATTCACCATCACTTTCATATCACTCAGTAAACCCTGAAATTTTAATTAAAAACCACCAAAACTATTCATTGAGTCCTAGTCTGTTACCAATGTCTGTTTACACAGAAAAAAAAAATGGTTTTATGTGTTTTGTTTTGGTTTTTTTTTTTTTTTTTTAATTCAGATCAGCACAGCAGATGTATCCCTGCAATGTTTTAGAGCTTTACAAACCTCAGGCACACACAGCATTTCTCTGTGCACAGGAACACGATGTTTTCACACAAAGCACTTGGCAGGGCAGCAGCCAAGTGCAGATGCAAACACTGCCACAATCTCTGAACAACACATCTCATCTGATGCTCAGGGAAGGAATGGCTTTTGGAGTAATGTGTGACAAAGAAAGGAGTGATCAGGATATGCAATTGTTACTTAGCAATGACTCAGCTGACCTAAGAAAGTGAAGAAATATTATCATGAGAAGAGATGTGATAAAACTGGTTGGCATGGACACCAACACCCCCCATTGCTTGCACGTGGTTCCCTATTTTTCAGTTTTCCCCTAATGAGTTCAACAGCACAGGGCAAGTGCATCTTTATGGGGCACAAGACAGGTGTAGCAGTTCTAAGCTGGTTTTGGCTTTTCTATTTCTGATCATTTCCCTGTATTTATTTCATGTGGGTGCAAATGGATGCTGGGTGTCTTAAGAGTTCAGCAGGTACTCCACGTTTGTCAGAGAAGGTATTCCCACCATCCCTGTAGTCAATGAACAGCTTCCTCACATCATGCTTAGAAGATGCTTTAGGACAAAAATCTAAACTGCATAAACTATTTAATTTTCTTCCTCTCTGTTCTGCAGGGAGGAGTATTCTTGCATCAGTTTTGTAGCCATGAAGAAAAAGCAACATTTCATAACAATTTAAATTATTGCTCTTCCTAAAACCTTTTCAAAAATTAAATTTGAATGCAAATATATATTTTTAAATAACATTTTAAAAAATAGTTCTTGCAGCTTGTTTTATTGCAAGTCGTCTCCAGAGATCAAAATTGAGATTTCCACAACTCATTCTTAGAGAGTCCCTGTCCTGCAATGTTTCAAATGTCAATGCAGAAAACATGGAAGGATTAAGAATTTAAGTTATGACTATCTTGTCACTGGGGGAACATGGCACTGCAAGTTTAAGAGTTTTACAATCAACAATAAGATTAAAAATCAATTTGGATAAGAAAAGAAGGGAAACTGTCACATTTAAGGTCCCTCACTGTAAATGGGGTCCTCACCAGTGATTTAAGGGATTTGCCTTTAGATGATGCAAGTTCACAGAAATCTTTCAAAAAGGGACATTACTTGTGCCAGTGTCTGGTTACCCAGATATAACCACACGTCTCTTCCTACAGGGAGACAGAGAACCATAAAATGTCACATGGATATTATTCCAGTGTGTTATTAGCAAGACAAAAGTAAAACTGCACGAATCAACTTCTCTCAGTGTTGGAAGCTGCAAGAGTAAAGGAAGACAAACAGAAATACCAAATGTCTCAGGCTGCCCCTAAGCAGAGTTTGGGAACACCCAGGGGTTGGCACAGACCCTCCAAAGCAGGATGCTCCAAGCCACACCGCTGTCGTTATGGCAGAGGTCACCAGATGGCACTGTTAAACATGCCAAGATTCAACTGATAAAGATTTATTCTATTTTTTTTTTTTTAGATGTGCAATGTTTTAGTCTTAAAGAAAACACTATTGTGTCGCTTTTGGGACACTTGAAGCAAATCTCTAATAATAAATAAGGAAATTTTCTGTTCATCTTGATTTGTCTAACTAGAATCAATAAAAGGGAAAGAGTGATCTGGGACCTCTGGTTAAACTTCTCCCATGAGAGGCAACTGCCCATGTGAGATGGTCCTGTCTTCTTGGCTTCCAAGACAAACTTATGTAGTGAAAAATATACTAATTATATAGGGAGCATAAAGCTCTGGATAAGCAGCACTCTATTTTTTTTTTTATTTTTTTTTATTTTTTAAATTTGGAAACAATTAATGAAGTTTTGATATTCAGTACCAAGTGTCAAAAATGGGAAAATATCATTTACCATGGAAAGGGGAGATAGGGAGAGTTCTCCTATTCTTTAACAAAAGACTTGCCTCTATTCTTGTCCATACATACCAATCCAAATAATTTTTCTGGAGTATTCATGAAATCTTTTGTAATAACAGAAGAACATGCTTTGACAGAAACTTTTTGGCAATGCTTTATATTAATTGATACTTTATCCAGCAGGGAAACCCATACTGATAATCTCTGAATATTACTCTGTCCTCTTGGGAAATTCACGGTCTACCCCACAATGAAGATCAGTGGAATTCCATCAACTTGTTAACCTGAAATTTTTATTTTCTACCAAAGGAAGATATATTGATCAGCACTCTTGCACAGGATACATCGATCATACTTGTCTACTTAGATCTAATAGCAGTGGGGAGGAGTGGGAATGTGTACAAACTTGCACATGAAATGATAAACAGCACCGTTGTGTCTGACACAAATTTTATCACCTGGCTGGATGCTGAGGAGATTTATGGAGACAAGTTATCTAACTGGCTGGAATGACACATAAAATCTCACGAGCTGGTCACTTAGGCAAGGAAAGCTCAGAGGAATTTTGGCCCGTGCTTTTATATTCAGTGAATTCTCTTGTCACTTAACACGTTCGTATAAATAATATTGCATTTTTAAAATCTCAACCTCAGGAGTATAAAACTGTCACCCTGTATAAATTGCTGTAATAATATATGACAGCATAGTTTGGGCGAGTCAGCAAAACTGGGGTTAGAATTAACCCAGTGATTAATTTCATTGGCACCAATTGAATAGGAAGTCAGCAAATACACTACTTTTGCAGTGCCATAATAATGCAGGGAGGACCTATAGCTACATGCTTTGGGCACTTTGAAATTTCAGTTTATTTCCTGGTGAAGCAGCAGACTTCATGAAAAATCACTAAAACTCTTTTGGTTTTCCCCTTTATCTGTAAAATTGAAATAAAAATATTGACTGACATCCCTCCAGCTGTAACTGGAAACTGGGGTCTGGCTGTCATCTCATGCCACTCAGTGATGGTACCAGAGAGAATGATCCATTCAGCATCTGGGTATTTTAGGGTATCTCTACTTTCTGTTGTTTTGTTGAGAAGAAAAACTGAGAGTCTCAAGACCATTGTAACATAAAGCAGAAACCCTTCTTGTGATCTCAAAAAGCACCATCAGAACATGAACATGACCTTGTGCACTGTCAATGTCTCTAGACTATACAATTAATAAATAAATAACATTAACTTAATACCTTCTGCATTGTGAACCTGCTGTCCCTTTTCATAGTAAAGGCAGACGTGCTTTAGGACAAGAAGTGTATTTCCTTCATTGTAAATTTATATTTGCTTCAACAGTTAGTCCACTACTTATGGAATTCTGTCAAGAATCTAAACAAAAGTGGAAAATACAATCCACTGAATATTACAGTAATAAATACAGATCATGTAATAAATCTCCAACTATCATAATCTCACTGAAATACACTGACTTACACTAATTTCCAAGATTTTTAATTTAGATTCTGATCAAATTTAAGAGTAACTGAGATCGTTACAGATTTCATTTTTATCCCACAGAGTCTTCCTGTGCATAATTTCTTTTAATCAATGCATGGCTAAGCTGTAAAGCCGTGGGAAAGGAAAAAAGACAGAATGATATTTTAATGTATTAATTCAAAGGAGATGCCTGTATTATTTTTTGTTTGCATTCCTAATAGGTTAAATGACATTAAAATAACTAAAATGCACAAATTTTGACCAGGGAATACTTGTCAAAAGTGTAACATCTGTTAAAGTTGGGGAAATGAACTAAATTTAGTTTATACACCTGTAAATGTCATTTATGGGGAAAAAAGAAAAAAAAAAAAAAAAGTTACACAGCCTCACATACAAAAAAAAAAAAAACACAAAAAAACCAAACCAACCAACCAAACAAAAACAACAACAATCCCCCCCAAAAACCCTAATCAAAAAGCCAAGAAGTTAAAATGGAACATATTTATGTAGGATATTTAGCTTTTGCTTACTGTCCTGTGTAGTATTTATTCATTACACACCAACAGGAATGAAGATGGAATTTAAATGAAGATTATGGTAGTTGTCTCAGCCTTTGATCCACAACCAAAGTGCTTAAACTCAGTCTGATTTTTAATATGAAATCTATGTTAAATACATATTTGCCCTTACATTGATTTACTGCTATTGCTGGCTCTTGTCAGCTTCCATTGGCAGAAATTGATTATCATGGCTAGAAAACCTAAGTGGGGCTGGGCAGTTCTGTGTCATAAACCTAAAACCTCCTCTTAAAACCAGTTCTATGTACAAGATTCTGAGCATGCATGAATTCCTGGCTAAAGCAAGTCACTTCTGAACAGGACAAGGAACACATCAGATGGATGGTCAAGAGACAGACTGGCATTTGCTTGTGATCTAAGTAGGCAAATCTGATTTGCAACCAACTGGAAAACATAAACCACAATGTTTTACAAGGTGTTTTTCCTTGGGAAGAAGCATGGGTTGGCAGGATGGCCAAGAAACTCCAGATCAGAATCTCTGGACAGTTGGTACCCAGTAGGCACTGCCTGGAAGTGTGAAAGCAACCCCTGGATCATGTCCAGCTCGGGACTAGAGGTCATGGACTGGAAAAACCTTCTCCTTTTATAAAACAAACCCAGCACTTATACTCTGGTAACAGAATAGTTCTCTGTTCAAGAACATGGGCATGTTCCAAGGACTCTCTTGATAGTGCACTTCAATCCTGTGCCCCTGCTCCCAGGAGTTTCCCTTAGCATAAGTAGCAGATTGCAAATTTTTCCACATAGAAGGAAAACTGAAGCAGGTTTGATTTCCCTTCTAAAGTTCTGGCTTTGTAGTAAAAACTGTCAGAACTTGTAACAGAAAAGACCCTGCAGCTCGGCCTTAAAGAAAGTACATTGGATATGAGGAGTAAGAGTTGGGGTGGTCACAAGGAAAATGGAACATCATTAAAACAGATTCCAATTTTATGCAGTGTGGAATATTAGAGCAGCACATTCTCCATTTGTTCTCTCCTTTGTGCTGGAGGGGTCACCCCCAAGGTCACCCCTCCTGCTCAGGACAGACGGCAGCTTCCTGCTGGTTCCACTGCTCCACAGCCAACAGAACCATTGTGCTGGTCATTCAGGGGCAAAGAGTGTGAAATGTGGAATTGTGGAGTTCTTTTTATGGAAGCAAGCAGTAAGGGAGATTGACAAAATCAACACGGAGATTCTCAGTTGTTTAACTGCTTTTCTGACGGCGTGTAAGTGTCGCTGGGAGACTGAAATGCTTTTATGGGTTGTCATGTCACCTTAAATTTGGGTGACTCAAGCATCCCAAATGACTTCCCTGAAGTACATTAAAAAAAAAAAAAAAAAAAAACCAGCAGGAAGGGTTGAAGTAGCTACTGAACATCTCTGGATATTCAGCACGACTTAGGCTCCATGAAATATAGATTTTTCAGCACAACTTATCCACGGCAATAATGTCCTGATGTTTACAACAATACATTTGATAATTTGTGAGCATTGCTGTAAAAAATAAGAATAAAAAAAGTCAGGAAACATGACAGCAGAGTGGATGGTGGCTGGTTTTGATGCCTTGGCTGCTTTTCACTACCTTTACTAAGCACCTCAATGGGGTGCAAGACCAAGAAGGCCAGTTTCCACCTCTGGGCTGGGGTAGTTGGACTCTAGAAGGGTGCACTTTCCTTTAATAAGCATCTGAATTGTTATCACAAGCTATAAATCCCTCTTTTGTGGAATATTATTATTATTCTTCCCCAAATCAATACCAAGGAGTAGGTGGAAAATGCAGAAGAAGGGACAAAAGCACAGACAGTGCAGTAATGAATAACAATTTTGTTTAAAAACTGTGTAAAAATTGCCTACTTTCATTTATTGTCTCCTTAATATGCACAGCTGGACTTCTCTCATATTTATGCACTTTTGCTGATATCAACTTCTTTCCATTGAAACTATACATACCTTTGTTGCACTGCTTCTAATGTGTAATTTATTTTGGCTAGAATAATCCTGAGCATTAGACTAAGTAAGAAAACAAATAAAACCAACATAATGAAAGTAATTTCTTTTCTATTTGATTTCCATGCATAAGATTTAAATGTGTTTTGAGAAAAAAGCATGAGGACTGAAGAGATTGCTCAGAAATCATTGAAGGGAAGGTGCAGCAACCTGAGAGTCCTCTGTGCTGAGCCTTCCTCCCTTCTGTGTGTGCCAAGGGCTGCCAGGAGGAGAACAGCAGCTCCCATGCCACACAAATCCTACAGCTGGGCACAGGAAGGATGTATCAGCCTCCCAAACATCAAAAGTTATGAGCAGGACATCAGGATTTCACAACTGTTTCTTAAAACTGCTTCATACTACAGCTCCTTGGTGTGGGAGGTTATGCTTTTATTCCTCGATTTTGCTTCAAAGTGAGAAGCAGTTGTATTAACATGTAAGAAAAATATTCAGGTCAGCGCTGAACAGTAATAATCTTCCATGCAAAAGGATCATAAAATAATTGTGAGCTATCCAAGAGCCATCCTCAAACTGAAATGCATCTGTGTCCAGGACAGAAGGCAGGGAATTTGTTACAGCAGCCTCCGTGCTTCTAATAGTGGTAACTCAGTGTAAAGTAAAATAGGGCAGCTAAAGAAAGTTCAGTCTGTGTAGGCCTCGCAGAACAAGGCCTCTTTGTCAAGATAATGAAAGCAGCACACCTGGACTCTGGGATAAAACACCAGAGGAACCAAGTGCTACCCTAACCTGAGCCATGGAGCTCGAGTTGTGTGCTGGACACACTCTGAGTCCTTGTGAGGGAGGCAGAGCAGTGCCAGCCCCAGCTCTTGGATACTCCAAGGCCTCTGGCAGGGCCACCTCTCTCCATTTCCCCTCACCCACCTGGCAGCTCCCCTTTAGCCCACTGGCACTGAGGAACAGGCACATTTTGGTGCCCTTTCAACAACCAAGGCCACTGAGGAAAGGCACTAAACTGCCCTCTGTGCTGTACAGAACACCCTGTCCACACCTTGTAGGAACCAAACTGGGTAATGTGCACTGATTCAGACTCAGGATGCCACTGTATGAATAAGTAAAGTGTTCCCAGGCTCCATACTTTGGGATCTGCTTTGGCACATCAGCATTCATATTTCTGCCATAACATGAGTGAGATAAAGCAAAAACAAGGCCTGGAAAGAAGATGAAAGAAGAGCTGCTAAAAGCAAATATTCTTCTTTCATTGTGCTATTAATTTTGAATTAACAGCTCCCATTCCCACTGCAGCCTGAGCCTGGAGATGGGCTCAGTGGTGGTGTATTTTGCAGAGCACTCAGCAGTAGCACACATAAAACCCTACCTATGTAAGCCACAGCTGCTTGAAATTTCCATGCAGCCACCAGATTTGTTTTTGTTTGGGAGGATCTCCCTGCAGTTGATGCACAGATGGAGAAGGCAGTTAAGTAATCATGATAATGATCCTTCTCCATGACAGGCCCAGAGCTGAATCCAAATCTAAGGTGAGGAGCTGAGGGAGGTTTTAAGGCATGGAGTCAGTGCCCTGGCCATTAGTGAGAGCACAGTGTAAGAGAGGCACAAACTCCCTGTTCCTGTTGGGGATGGAGGCTCTGTTTAAGCCTTTAAGTCCAGACAGAGCTACCAGGCAGAACCATTTATTAACAGGTTATTATCTGGCTGCAGTACAGGAGAAACACCAAAGAGAAGGCACTGTTTCAAACCACTATTAACCCTGGTGAACAGGTGAGTTCTGTAATCATAAAAACGTGTTATCTTGGAGGCTATCAGGGCAGGGAAAGACAGTCTTTCTCATCTCATCACTTCTGTAATTCCAATATAAATGATAAAAAAATCCCTCTGTGGTGAAAGGTTTTGATATTTCATTTTTTCTTTTTTACTACACACAGTTCCATTATGCCAAAGAAAAGTTCATCACACAAGTGTTAGATCCATTATCTTATTAATTGTCATTATCGTAACATTAGTTGTGGGTGGAAAGACTGAGTAGTTTGGTCTGGGTTTAGGTACACTGGACAACACGTGAATGCTCAGGATATTTAATTTCGGGCTGAAGTGGAAGCCTCTGAGGCAGACTTCAGAGTATGTCTGGCTTCACAGTAGTGTAAAATATAAATAGTGGGGGGAAATTATATCAATGCACCAGAGTAACCATGAACAATTCAGAATATTGGAATTCAAACACTTTGAAGTGCAATAAATTCCTATTTTCAAAATGTTACATCAGCTTTTCCCCATGTAGGGCATAAAAAGTTCCCCCTCACCCTATGAATAACTATTCTGTAGTTTTAGTTTTGAAGGGCTCTCAAATAAAAGTAATCTTGAATTTTCAATCTATAGCACCAATTAGAAGAGGAAAAGGGTTGCAGACATTTTGCAGTTAAACAGAAACCAATTCATTTTGCTGTGAAAAACTTCTGAGGCAACAACAGAAATAAAAAAATAATTAAAAAAAAAGCATATTTACAACCTATCTGGCTTATCAGTTTTAAAACAATCCAGACTACAATTCCAAGAGTCCTCAACCTGCAGTTTATGCGAATTTTTGACGGAGATGTCTAGCTCACAATGCTCCTTGCCTACCCAGGCACCCTCCAGGTTGGATTGTCTCATGTTTGGTTCTTTGCCAGCAGTCACGGCTGCAACCACAGCAGAAAATCAGCTTAACCTAACTGGGATTTATGCTCCATGCAGCTTCCTTGGAAAACTTGGGATTGTTTTTTTTTTTATTCTATCCAAATGGTACCAACCACACTTACACTACAATTGCCCAAGCAGAGGACAAAGAAGGTCAGAGAATAATGAAATTATAACTCAATGACAAAATAACAAGCAACAAATGAATGAGTTGGCAAATCAAGCCAAACGACAGAACATTAGTCAAACAACAACAAAGTGATTAATAGATTTGGGTATTCCTGATGATGATTAAAATACCTAAATCCTGTACTTATGGACTTGATCATTTCCTGGCTGTGAGGAACAGGAGCCACGTGGGAATTGCTGCTTTCTTAAGGCCACTGGTGCAGATTTGATGTGCTCAGAGTAAAGTCCTCGTTGCTTTAAAGCCATGAGGAATGACTGCAACCTTTTCTGGCACCTATCAATAAAAAATGGGTCTGTAGTGATATTAAAAGATGAAAATCACTTTCTTTTTCTTACTGACATCTCATTTTTGAAGTTAACTTTATGATTAAAATGAGAACAGCCGCTTTTTGTCACCATTGAAGGATGGATGGATTAAAAGCACATATCACCACTGCAAACAGCCTACAGATCTTCATCAATATAAATCCACAAAGCATTTGACTGTGCCAGGGAAACATATTCTCAAATTTTCATTCCACCAAGAGATTACAGGGACTTAAAAGGCAAATAGCCATTGATTCTTATTACACAGACTGCTAAAGCAAGGAGAAAAAGCAAACATTTAAACCATTCTTTTAGAATCTCTGCCTTAACTTGTGCTTCTTCTTACTGAAAAGCTCAGCATTGATAAAATTTTTGTGCAGTCTGTGCCATGTTTTCCCCCTTGAACCTTCTTTCATTTTGCAGATCAATCAAACGTCTTGGAAACTACTTTGTTTTTCACTGAGGCACAGGAAGGAGTATTTCCCCTACTCTTGGTATTTTGTCACTGAAGGGCCTGTTGAGTGCTCTGAACAGCCAGGTTGTTTGTATTCCATCCTAAGGTATCTTACAGGCTCATTGATCCCAGCACCATGGAACAACCACAGGTTTTCCCTTATGCACACACTTAAGTGTGTGATAATTGTCTCTGGAGTGATTAGCCATAATTATTACAAGGTAATCATTATTACCTTAGTACCCAGGAGTTCAAACTACACACCAGATCCCCCTCTATCAAGTCATGTATTTCTCTGTCACAGAAAATTTCCAATCCTTGAACAGCCAGCTCAGGGAAATAGGAAGGGAAATAATGAAATTACAGCCAATACCATGGCCAGTACAGGAGGCAACTCCCTCATGTGCCAAGGACTCCATTTCACACAGACCAATTAGGCCTTTCCCAATTTTCCAGAACATCTCCCAAGTTTAAAGGAATCAAGTACCCAGAATTTTTTACACAAACGTATTATTTAAAGCATTTTTGACACGAAAGGTGAGTTAATACTGTGAATTCTAATTAAATTCAGAACAGTTAAAAAGGCTGTCTCCTGCAGTGTTTTGGATTGATCATCTTATTTTTTCTTGAAAACATCCATATTTAGATGACTCTTTGAGGAGACTAGAGAAGTTTTAACACAACGTTCTAAAAGTAAATTACACTGCAGCTGGTGACACACACCTGTTTTTTAAAAAAGCATATATGGATTGAGGTAAAACCAATTTTCAAGCTGCTTTACAAAGGGCTGGCTGTTTATTCCAGGCAACATTAGATGTGCTTTCAAAGGTTCTGACCAGCCCTATCATCCATCAGCTCCAGGTTATTTCCTGCCTGCTGGAAAATCTGTCCAGAGCAAACAAGAGGAGAACACCCAGGAAGAATAACGATGCACCAGGAAGAAAATTCCCTGTTTGAACTCAGTGATTTTGGGAAACTCAGTACTCTCCTTCTCCCTTGGACATTTTCCTGCCTGGATCCAGAGGTCCCCTGCCCCTCAGCACCACCTCCACCCCTCCACAGAAAGTTCTTGATCAACTGTTCTGTTTTCCCAGTTTCCTCAATTATCTGTGCTTTGCCAGTAGCACTGAAGAGTTCCCATGATATTTTCACTCAAGACACCTCTCTTCCAAATATAGGGACCCTTTGTGTTTTAAATTATTTGTTTTAAAAATCATGTTGTCTTCATTCTTAATTTCCAGTGATTATTTTAAATTTTTGTCACAATGGATAAAATATTTTTTTCAAAATCCTAAACTCTAATTCTATAATACACTGCCTGACTTTTCCTAAACTAAATACGATGGATTTAGCATGGATTTAGAGAGGTTTCTGCAAATCTCTTCAAAAAAACACATCAGCATGGGAAAACAACAAAACTTATATTTTTGTTTAGAACAGGCAGAGTCTGTGGTGTTTTGCTAAAGAGCTAATATCCAATTGTTTTTAAAATTCACCTTTGACTTTTTAATTTGCAAATATTCTAGCCTTCTATGTGCAGCAAAATTCAACACCATCTAGATTAGTTTGCATTAAAAACTCCACAGCTTCTTGGCTAATGCCTATTAAAAAAGACCAAAATCAATTATCATGTTACGTTTTTCCCACACATATTTTTCCCCCTAAAAAATGTCCTTTTTAACATCCAGATGCGAGCACAAGCAATGTTTAGCACTATAATCAACATTTCCAAGCTACCTGCCAGCAAAACTCACAGTGCTGAACATGAGCATTGTCAGCTCCTTGGAAACCTCGGACATATTTTACATAGTCCAAACAGATTATTGTCTCCATTTACAATCCTTCCATGCAGGGAAGGAGCTCTGAGCAGAAATTCAGGATGGAACATGAATTACAGCTGAAGAAGATCACTGCACAGTAGGTTCTGTGCCCAGAATCAGCACAGGATGGCTGAGGGCACCTCTCCTTGAGGCAAACACCACCACCACCAGGGGTGAGACAAGAAATGGCAAAAGATCTCCAACCAAAACCAAAGAAACCCCAATTAGTTTCTATTTGAACTAATATTTTCAGATTTTACAGAGTCTCACTTGCTCATCCAGATCCCAAAATCAAATGAAGCATCATATAAATTCTGGACAATGCAAAGATTTACTAAACTGCCCCAGCTTTTCTGTGCTTCTACCACCAGAAATGTCCTCAGCACAAGACAATAACAAATCTCACCAAGAATTAGTCACTAACAGCAACTCCTTCTGAAGGCAGATAAACTATTTTGGAAGTCTGGAATTCCTAATCACACTCTTTGTCAATCCCTAAATGCACAGCTGTGCCTTCATTAGGGGAAAAAGACCCATGTGAGCAGCACTTTCGCAGCTGAAGTCAGGAGCAAAGGCCTGCAGATGCACCCGTTAACAAGAATTGTATTTCACTCACGTTACTTTTACTTGGGGGATATTCTAACTCAAGCCAACAGCAATTCCTACTTTTATTCACGGTCCATAGATCGAAAAGAGCATCCTGGGTCCTTTGGTGAACACCAGCAGTGGTGCTATAGGACCAACAGAGTGATTTCCCACATGCCAGCACTGGAGGGATAAATCCTTTCCAAGCCCCCTGGTCCCTGTTCTCAGGATGCTCAGGGATGTTTTCAGAGCTGGTGTCCATAACCACCCAAGTCCTGTCCAGCTCTGTGTGCCTTCACATCCTGCCCAGCTTCCCTCTCCAGCTGTGTGCTGGGATCGTGATATGATTTATGGACATCCTTAGGGACGTATCATATGGAGTACATACATCCTTTATATACAGCAAGGGCTCTTCCTAACTCTGTGATGAGTCCTAGAAAACCTGAGACATTTTCCAAATGGCTCATCTCAGCTCTAGGTACCTTTGGCATCAGAGGGGAAAAACTGCCTGGACTGACAGAACAAATTTTTATTACAAGTAATGAATGGACTTTTTAAGAAATGTAAATCATGAGATTGCCAATTTCTGCATTTAACATGAAATTTGTATCCCAAAAATGTAATAGTTTTTGAACTACAACAATTCATGTCTTCGCTACAGTTTGAAGACAACATCGAGAAATCAGGCACATATTAGTGGACTTCAAAATAAAAAGTTTTCAAATAGCAGAAAGGCTGATTCTTCATGGGGATCATGTAAGGGCATCTCTTTTGCCTTTCATCTGGTTCTCCTTTGCAAACCCAAACAGGACCTGTGTGTAGGACCCAGAAACCTTTTAGTCAGAGAAGGACCCTCCATGATCCCCATTTTCCTGCAGCTGAACTGTAATCCACATCATGTCACTAAAAGCCATGCTGCTATTTAAAGCTTTTGGGTTTGTTTTTTTTCCCCCCCATTAAGCTCAAGAGAGAGAAATTGCAGTTTGAAGAGCACGGTGCTTTACCCTTTAATAACAGACATTGTGTCCAACATCAGATTTGGTTTGGGTTTGTTTGGGGTTATTTTGTCTATACTAAGAATCAAAGCATCCAGCTCCTATGGGAAGGACAAGATGGATTCCCAGGTTTTCCTGACGGGCTCACTCTACATTTTTTTGCACATAGGACATTCAATTTTACCACAAAACAGAAGTATGGGCCCCAAAATGTCCACTTAAATTTATGGGTAATTCACTGATTATTTTTTAACAAACATTATAAGTGTCAGCTCATGGCAGAAAGCAGAACAATTGTACCTTGCAGAAGTGTTTTTAGTTACCATGTACCCTAAATGAGAGTCCTCAGAATGTCTCAACAGTTTTGTTTTAATGTAACTGTGCTCACTCTATGTAACATTTTGCAGAACAGAATTTACTGCCATTTTTTTTGTCCTCTTGATGCCACTGTGTGTCATTAGTCTGAGAATGTAAAACTATATTCAAATCTTTCATGTAGAAACCTAAAAGCTACCTGCACATAAATGTTTCATACAATTCTGCTTCATTGTCTTGCAGTAGATTAAAAAAGCTCAATTTGCTAAAAGACAACCAAATTCTGCTACTTCCGAATTGTGACCTATCATTTTCTTTTTTATTTGTAAACTGGAATAATCTCTGCTGAAGTTCTAGGAGATGCACATCATTAAGAGAGGGAAAAAGCCAATTAAATAAGTAGCAGGTCTTCCATCTGATGCATGTTTTTGAAAGAGGCTATGAAATATGCAAGACCATTAGAAAATAAAAAGTACCTTAGACAGCAACTAATTGTGCTGAATTGCCTGCTGGTAATTAAACAGGGCATTTGTTTAAAAGACCATATTTAGTTCTTAATGAGTGAGGATTATGACCTTCTGCATAGTGGGGCTAAGAAATGTGTTTGGGGCTTAAGTTATTATGAATTATTCTTTTATTGCAAAACACAGAAATCTTCTCCCTTACTGATCTTGCTCTGGGAATGTGACATCAGCTGCTGTGGAATCTCACAGGAGAGTGAAAACCAAGCTGAAAAGTCAGAAAAGTGTAACTGTGCATGGGGTAAACCTTTTTTTGGAATCAAAATCTTGACTGATGCTAATTTCTCCTTGTTTTTAATCCTAGTGGCCAACACTTCCTTTGAGAATATGGACAGTGGTGTTTTGTTCCAATAATCCATCCCATGTACAAGGCACCTTATCTTCCAACATAATTTTTGATACTTTGCTACATATTAATGGATTTAAAGAAGGTCTAGATAGCCAGAAATTATTTCAGAAAGACACTTAATGAAGCCTCAATAAGTTTGATTTCATAGGCTTTGTTCTACCAGGATATCCCATCCCTACAAAGGGACACTCAGACAGCAGCCAATGCAACATCAGCAGCCTTTTTCAACAGCTGAGTGTCAGAAAACATCACTGATCTGCAGAGAGTGGGTCATGGTCTCATCCTGAGCTTGAGACATGGCTCATTCCTCTCCAGATGTAGTAGTTTCTTTAAATGTGCCCGTTCACCTGAAACGGC
>JACBWW010000013.1:4508544-4552250 GCA_020086605.1 Lanius collurio | reverse complement strand
TTGCACATGTAAATGCTTAGAGAACCTGAATAGAAGAGATTAAAAAAAAAAAGAAAGGTACTTTTTTGTTTGGACAGGCCCAGCCCAGAAGCCTAAAGCCAAGGAAATGCTGCCATTCCTTCCAGCAGGACTCAGGTCTCATCATAACTATTTTGTATTTCTTTCCCTTCTTGCACACAGTTTATATCCTATCACCCATGCACAGCAACAATGCTTTCAACACACCCATTTTCAAAACAGATAAACTATTTTTGGGTTATGGAGTCTCCTGGAAAACTCTTCTTATCTGAGTCAATGCACTGGGAACACGTTCCTGTTCTTTGATGCACGTAGTTCCAGAGAATCCTAATTTAAAGTAGGTCTGCTTGACAATCCCTCACATGAAGGATTATACTGAACTTTGCTATTGACTGGGCTCTGGGTTTCCTCAGTTTCTGTTTTCACTTCCAAGTATTCTTTTTTCCCCTTTTCCCCACAATTTTTAACTTATTCTGCACCATCTCACAGTACTTTAATCTGTATATTTGACATATAACTCAAATTACAGGTATTGCTGCAGTGAGTTAAAGATTAAGTTACGCTTTCCTAGATTTTTGTGGAGAAAAGAGGACTGCAATCTGAGAGGGTATAATGAATTCTGAAAATCAGTTTTTGTACGCTCTGTGCATGTTCCTGCTTCCGAGTGGAAGAGCAAGAGTAATTTCTCAATGTGTCAAAGCAAACTTCTTCACACCACTGAGTAGTATCAATCTCACTTAAAATTGCTGGTGACATCTTGACTTGTTTATCATAGTCTCAGAAATGATGGTAAGTTTTAATTTTTAAACTATATTACACAGTTTGAGAACGACTTGGGCTTTTTGATTATACAGTTCCATGAGCTTAAAATTGAATAATGTGAGAAGTGGGGAACGAAAAGGAAGTAAAGCCCTTGTCTGGAAGAAAAAAATAGTGAGTTCTCCTCATTTCAGCTATGCCCTGCAGTGTGTGAAAAGGCAGACTCTGCTGTGTTCTGTGGGCAGGTGGTCAGGCAGGTGGATGTTATCCAGAGGCATTTGCATTCCAGGAGGGAGTACTCCCACCCCAGCTCCCAAAATTTACCAGTTTGGTTAACAACACACAGCTAATTGCTGAGGGGGGGACAAGTAAGAGACCAGAACTCACTCTCTGCCATGAGAATGCAAATGAACACTCCCAGAGCTTCAAGTATTTGCTGGAATAAATGTTTAACTGTTTATGGTTCAGGGAAAAGAGCTCTGAGGAGCAAAAGCACCCCCTTCACTGAACAGATGTAGTTTCTTTATTTGTTTATTCACCTTGGGAAGATCAGGAGTGGGGGAAGTCAAACCCCTTCAGGAAAGGAGTGGAAGAACTTGAAACCATTCTCATAATGTAGCTTGGCTGAGGGCTCCCGGGGCAAAAACCTGACAACTGCACTTCTGACAAATTATGTGATGCTAGCCCCAGAATCTGCTCTTTTCTTTCTTCTCCTCTGTCTCCAATTTGATACCATTCTGTAGATTTAGGTTGACATTATAAATTGCTCTAGGAGGACCAAAATCACGTTTTTCAGCACACATGCCTGTCACTTAATTTTTTTTCTCACTTCAAACACCAGGTTGCCCAATTATTTTAACACTGTTGAATGAAGCAATGAATAGGCAAATAATGTCACTGCAAAAAGAGTATGTGAAAATTTAATGACATGTTTTATTGATGGGCAGATGCCTCAGATGTGTTTTTCTTCAGCGGATATAATTTTACTATTAGTTAATGCAAGAAATAGTAATTAAATTCTCACACTATAGGTCTAAATATAATAGTTTCTGTATATCCTGGGGGGAAAAAATAAAAAAAGAGAGAAAAAATGCCTAGAAGGAAACTGAAAAAAAAAAATATTCCTTCTAAATAAGA
The DNA here is from genome assembly GCA_020086605.1 of Lanius collurio. Lineage (NCBI taxonomy): Eukaryota > Metazoa > Chordata > Aves > Passeriformes > Laniidae > Lanius > Lanius collurio. The sequence continues at coordinate 4,550,336 of JACBWW010000013.1, read as the reverse complement.
TTTCAGGATGCCTAATCTATCCCATCTTCCCAGATATTGGTGCTGATAGCTGAAGACAGACCCTGTGCTGTTGTTCTCCCTGTGCCTCAAGGTTACCAGTGCTTCACAAGCATTTGGTGTCAGGCCCCAGTCTCTCCTGGGTGAAAACTGTCTCTGATGCCTGTGTATTAAAACTGCAGTTAAGATTTACTCTGTGATTGGACTAATGGCAGCCAGGCAGCAGCTACAATTCCTGCTTGCAGGCTGAGTTTAGGAGTGTCAGGGTTTTTGCCATGTGAATTTGTCTGGAATTTCTGATAGAGAGATTATGCCCAGAGTATTTATCTTCATAAAAATCCTTTGTGATTTATTCCTACAAAAAGCTCGTTGCATTTCTTACATAAGATAAACTCTCTGAGGAGTTTTATTAGCTTATTAGTTTATTAACAGGGCAAAATTAGCAGGTAACTCTACACATTAATCAACAGAAAGGTAATAAAAAGTGTTGAGTAAAACTGAAAAGGACATGCTCATAGTACGTGTTTAAATGTTTGTTTTCTCAGCAGAGGGCAGCTTCAAAACAGTAACAGCAGGCAACAACAACAGCAGGCAACTAAATAGCATTTAACCTAAACCCCTGGGAAGTAGAATTGGAAGATTTCTCAGATCCTTCCATCCCATCCCCTGTGTCAGGCCCCAGACTGGGGCTGCTTTCCTCAGGTTCTGCAGCCCTGTACATGAACCAGTTAACCTGACTGGCCCTCCTAACTACCATCATCTCGTCTCAAATACGACAGATTAACATCTCTGCCACACTTTGTGCATTTTATTGGGCAAGAGCATCATAGAAATCCTCAAATATTTGAGTTACAATCTTTACTCCTCTCTCTCATACCAAAGAACTCCATGGGTTAACCATCCAACACTGCACTTGCTACTGCAAGCATGGTTTCTGTGACCTGAAGAAAACCTGTGGATTTAAACTTGTGTGCTAAAAACCTGACCAAAATCTGTATTCAGGGAGGCCAGACCTGACAAACACTTGATTTTGCCAGTAAGCAACAGTATCCAACATTTTCTCTTAGGAAGATGGATGCTGCAGCTGAAATGGAAATACTGACTGGGAGCAGACAGGACATCCATTGCTCCTTCAATGGACAAGAGATCACAGCACTCTCTACAAACCATGCCCCAGTTAATGATCTGCTATCACATATTATCATCCTATGGGGCCAAACATTTAATTCTACACTTAATTTGCCATGGAGACAGTGCTGATGCCTTCACAACAGTGTTCATTTGTGAATTCTAGCCTAAAAAACCTCTTCAGCAGCAGCCCATCAACACAGGATGAAATCACATCACTCAAATGTCTTCCACTGCTCATTCCCTGACCAGCCTTCTCTAATTTGCTTTGCTGCAAAAGGATTTTGTGATGGAAAGTTATTAAATTACCAAGCCCAAGAGTTCTTTGTCTTGACAGTAGAATAGACTAAATGACCTTGGCTAATTTCAAAGAGCCACATCATGCACTATTAAGGCAAAAAGACAGCAAAGACAATAATATACAAGAAATCAGATGTTTGGATGGTGAAATGAGGAGATATCATAATACTAAACAATGTAAATTAAGCCTTCACCCAGACAAAAAGAGGTCTTTCCTAGCAGCTCTGTTCCAAAGCAAAAACACATGATTTGTTTTACTGTAATGGCCACACTTGGCTCTCTTTTCTACCTCATAACCCAGGTGAAAACCTTGATGCAGAATGCAGAGCAGTTGCAGTGGGAATCATTCCAGGATGGTTTCAGCAGCCCCACTGGTACATCAGGAGCTCTGGGAGATTTCCTGGGGGTTCACGGATTCAGCCACCTCATGTGACACTTTGCACATCACAGCCTTAAAGGGTGAGTGATTTAAAGCTTGTCAGAATAAATCGTATGAGTTCACAGGGAATTCTCTGGCAGGTGTGCATTATTTCCAGAAAAAGTCTCATGAGAAAATGGAGGGACATTTATAACTCTTGACTATTTTAGGGTTGGGTTTTTTTTACCTTTTTTCACAACTTCATTAGAAAGAAAAAAAGCAAGATTAGGATCTAAATGTAGGTCCATGTCTTTCAGTTTTACAACTTTGCCTCATTCTTAAAAGGTCTGAATTTTCCCTAAAATTCTGAAATTTCTATTTTCCCCTCTGGTAAACATTACCTAAAATTTCCCAGTGTTCCAGCTGTAGAAAGACCAGAACAAAACATGATTCAGTAATAGCAGCATTTATCTTCATCTTATGATAACAATTCATTCAAAAGGCCTAAACACAAAAATAATACTCTAATTGTAGGCTGCTAAAACAGAACAACTTTTGGTCAAAACTTCTCAATGTGTGTTCTGCATTTTTTTAATAGCAAATGATCCAGAGTTTGCCTTTGAATATTTTATTGATTAGAAACTTTAGAGATTATGATTCAGATCACAGTTAATAAAGATCAAAAAAATCTGAAGACATAGAAGGATTCTACTTGCACTGGTAATTTTTGCAGTATTCTTCTAGTATTTTCTGGCTGGAATATCTAATATTTTAGCAGAGATATTCCATCCAGGAATTACTAAATAATAGCTAAAGTTAGTTAATTAAAAAAGGAGACCTCCATATTCTGTACAAGTTTTAGTTTCCTATAGCTCTAACTCAGAGACAGACTAAATCCCAGTTATGGCACACCATGTCCAATTTTTTTTGCCACATACATAAATAAAACATTGATTTATAAAACTGTACAGCTCACCTTAAAGCCCTATAAAAAACCTTTACTGAAATTCATGGGAATGTGGGTTTAATTTTCTAGAAATTATTTTAATAATTCTATCTAATGCTTTATATACTCAAGGCCAGGTAACTCCAACTAATCCACAATGGATATTTGCCTGAACAACTCCTAAAACTTTCAGGGGAAAAAAAAAAAAAAATAATAATAACAGATTCAGATTCAGGCCTCCCTGAATACAGATTTTGGTCAGGTTTTTAGCACACAAGTTTAAATCCACACGCTTTCTTCAGGTCACAGAAACCATGCTCAAAATACCTCAAAATCAGACTGGGAAAAGCTGCAGCCACACAAGCCCAGCTTTAACTGACCAGAGCCAGCCCCAGCCCCATACTGGGATGATCCCTGTGAAGGAAAGACTTGGAGCTAAATAGTTCAGTTTGCAATAATTTTGCAGCTCCCCTAGGGCAGGAGAGTTCTCAGCTGATCGCTCGGCTGAGCTGTAAAAGTGGCTGCAAATGCAGCTGAAATGAAGGCCTGGCTCTCAAAAAAAGCCTGCAGAAGTGTGTCAAAGAAAGAGGCTTAATTGCCAAGAGCAGATCTGGAGCAGCCTTCTACTCGAACTGCTCAAGCCTGGCTCTAGTTTGGCATTGGTAATTTTTATCTGAGCCTTATCAACTCTCTCAGGAGCTGCTGGGCGTGACTTCCCCACTCAGCAGAGCTGGATGGTGGTGGAATTCTTGGAATTATCACAAAGCTGAACAGCTCCAGTAAAAGCTTTATAGAAGGGGTTAATATGTATTTTGATTCCTCGCTTATTCAGCCTCTCTAAAGCATCCCTCAATTAGTCAAAAAATGAAAAGCAATCCAAAAGGACCAAGTACAGATGTCTGATCACTATTATATGCTCTGAGGTTCAACTCCAGTGAATTATGCACCCCTTTCTCCTCTGAAGGACATTGGAACACATAATGTGAAACAACCATACATAATAAAGCATTTTTTATTTCATATTGCCACAACCTCTCCTGAATTTATGCATTACATTCACCAGCAAAAATGCATATGTGCCTGAAATAAAAGATGATAATAGAGTAATGTCATTGTATTTACTACTATTCCCTCCAAATTCCCCACACATTACCATTTCACGCTGGAGATATGACCATATTTCCCCTTGCCAGGGAAAGGTGCAGGCCTGAATACATCTCTAAAAGATCGTTAATAATGAATTAATGTGTGAATGTTAAATTTAGAGAAAGAATTTGGAATACTTCCACTTACTGGATACACATACTACACGAGTTCTTAAGGTCTCCCCCCTTTGGAGTTAGCTGTGCACTGAAGTTGGCTTTGCCCTGGTGACACCCCCATATTTCATACCTTATTTTTCAGAACTTATTTTCCTGGTGCCTGGACTGTGACTGACTTACACAGCACTGCAGTGTTCCCAGCAATAGATTATTTTACCATAGCTCTGTGACCAACTGGGCTGTTTGCAACTGAATATTGGAAATTGCTGTTGCCTTCCTCAACCACAACTTTCACATGAACACTGTTAATTAGAGCAGAATTGATAATGCCACTCTTGTGAGTGATATAAGGAAAAAGTTAATTATTTGGCTGGATTTCTGAGGCAACTTTGCAACTTTTGGCCACATAAATGAGTGCAACATTACTTGTGTGTTCAAGACTCAGAAAGTAAACAATGACTCAAAGGTTACCCAAAAATTTTCTGATATGTAGATACAGATATATATAGAGAAAGTAATTACCACTATAAAGCATTAATATCAAATATTTAATGCATGGGAATGTAACACAATGACACTTTAGAGGCCATTGTTTGCAACAAACTACAGGATCATAATGTAAAATTATGGTTTTTTATACTCTTCGGCTCTGTTGACAGAAATATGTCCAGTGATAATTTCAAGTACTGGCCCCAAAAGCAAATAAAAATACGCAATTGCCATAAAAATCAATATTAATGAGTTGTTAACCATTTACTAGATGAGGAGGTACTGTGAGACTTCATTATGTAGGTGCTCTGTGTGGTCTAGAAAAAAGGTTTGTTTAGAATGTTTTACCAAATTTTAAGGTGATTTATTAAAGCAGACATTAATTTTTCCACTGGGCAGTTTTCATATTCATGTATGATAATAAAGAAAGGAGTGGGAATCAATATGAACCTCACAAGGTATATGTGAGCATAAATTAAAAGGACATGAATAAAGATTGGGTATTTCATGTGCTATCACATTCCCAAGTCCAGGACACATGCACACAATTCTACACAATGATACACATAAAAAGCAAAAATGTTTCATTTCCACTAACAGAGGATTTTACTTTTAATCTCTCTCTCCATATATATGTTCTCATTCCATTAATCTTCTCATTTAAAGACTTGATATACAATACAAATACAAGACAGTTTTAATATGGTAATTATTCAGCACTGGAAGGTTTTAATCCTCTGTTATTTCATCCAGAAAAAATTACAGAAAAACATGAAAAATTGAAAAATATACATTTACACAGAACTTAATGAACCAATACTGTTCTCCCAAAAATACTCACCTGCACTTCAGAAAGTTTCAGTATAGGCCAAACAGTGCTTTGGCCAGTTTGACTTCTGTGGGTTTTTTTGGGTGCTGGGCCCAGTGCTAAGATCAATATGCTGACACAAATTTTGATTTTGTGTAATGTTCATTGAACAAGGACTATGAAACAGTTGAGCCTTCAAGAAAAGAAATTATTCCTATCACTGTGAATAAGAATTTTCATATATTTTATAACAGCCAGTATCCTCATCTGGATATATAAAAATAACTATTTGTAGTTTTGTGAACTCAGCAGTATTACAATGATTAATTCCAGATGGCATTTATTTTCCTTTTTTATTTTTTTTTTTCTTTTCCATGTGGCTTATTTTTGGTGAGGTCTTAGATTTTACTCTGACAGCTCTGAAAATATGTCCACATGAAATTTTAAATTCTCATTTAACTTTCTGAACTCTACCATTAATTGCATCTTTCACTGTATATTGTCATGTTGGATTGCAGCAGAAATCCCAGCACCTGTCTCTGAGTTTCTGGTTTGGAACATGAGATCTGTTGAGCATCATCAACAATCATTCATCTGGAAATCTACTGATTAAAAATAACTGACTCAAGGTACCCAAGATTTGGCCCAAGGCAGACCTCAATCAATCATCTGAGTAGTAGAGCTGAGATATTAAAAAGTTGACCTTTGCCAATTTCTATTTAAGATTTCTCATTGTCAGAATTTGGTGATGACACTATTAAACAGTAGATTATTTGCATAAAATCCTCCTGAAACAAAGTCCTCTATGCAAAATAATGCTCATAGTAAATTTGGTATATTTTTCAGTGGTTTTCTTTGGGGTTTTTTGGTGGTTTGTGTTTGGTTTTTTGTTTGTTTTTTTTTGTTTGTTTGGTTTTTGTTTGTTTTGTTTTGTGGGTTTTTTGTTTGTTTGTTTTTTGGGGGGGTTTTGTTTGTTTGTTTGTTTTTTAACAGAAGTTATAAGGATAAAAAAAACTATCCTGGAAATCAGTGTGTTCCCAAGTTTTTCTCACAGAAGAGTTTCCTCATCCTTCTTTTGATATAAGAGTATCCATCATATAAGCCTAGTAACTAATAAAAGAAAACTCTGAAAGTCTCTGTGTGCTTTTTACTTGATTTTTCTTCACATAAAATACTTTTTAAAATGAACTTGAAACCCATATTAAAACATGCTTCTCTCAGCTCGCTTTTTGTTGTTTTACATACACACACATATATATACCTATGTGTATTCCCAAGGAGTAAAGTCTGGTTCTCTTTGGACTCAAACCAGAAAATAGAGTGGAAGATTTGAGGTTAAAGCCATTTTCACTCACCCCTGCAATGAACTCCTTCGTCGTAGCCATCGGAGCAGTCGTAGACCCCGTTGCAGAGCTGGGACAAGTGGATGCATTTGTTGGTGCCAATGCAGCTGATGAAATTCTGGCTGCACTTGAAATCTGCTTCCTCAGGGCCTAAAGAACAGATGGAAAATTTCTTACACATTTTATTTTTTTCATCCACAACAAGGCAAAGAAAGTTCTGCACTTTGTTTCCTTTTTAAAGGTAAGGACAACACTGTGCATTAGTCCATATTGCAGATTTTAGGGCATTGTCATCCCTGCATTTATGAGAATTAAAGTAATCAAGAAATGATTAGTGCAATTACATGGAAATCAATGGCTCAGAGGACTATTTCCTGAAATACAGGTGTTTTACAGTTGCTAAAATAATCTTTGCAGACACTAAAAAGCATAATAAGATTTTCAATAGTTATTTGAATATCCTACCAAGAGTCACATCAAGAGTAATAGGTACCTGTATTTACTTCCACTGTTGTGCTGTGCAGATAATTGTAGATATTTATGAAAATACATATAAATATCACATACTTGTGGCTGCATTAAATCAGAGAAACTGTTGCTCCAGCCCAAGAGACTGTCTCAGAAACTGCCCAGTCCAGGATGGAAGGAGGAGGATAAGGATGCTGTGATTGCTCCCTTTGGGATATCACCCCATCTGTAATCACTCACCTCTGTCCCCTTTTCTGAAGGGTTTGGTTCAGGGAATTTTGAGGAAGTTTAGGGACTTTGGAGAGTCTCTTTTGTTTATTCTTTAGAAAGGGCTCTGACTGATAAAATTCCCCCTGTAACTCCACATTAAAAAGACTTTGAGATTTTTAAAACTGCAAAGAACATTTGGAAGTCTGAAAGGTTCAGCTCATTTAAAGGTTGAACCATAATTTATACACTGTATATCATTAGCTACACAGAGACCAAAGGGGTGAAAAATTTTTAGGAAAACAACCTGAACTGCCTTTAATTCTTGTGGTGGAACCTTGGGTCTGTGCTGAACTCTGGCAGTTTGTAACAGTCCTTTAGGGAAATCTATCCATGGATGCACAGTGCTCGAGTATAAGATGCTTTCACCTCCTTCAAGGCACAAACTCCAAGAGGAAGAACAGAAGTCTCTGGCAGCTGAAAGCTTCCTAGTAAATTGGAAAATCCCAGCTTTGTCAGATCTTGTCAGCAGGACAAACCATTCCAGGGGAATCTACAACTTCTATAACAGTGATGCCTCTTAGCACAGACCATTAAGTAAAAACCCTACCACAAAATTTGTGCCAATTAGAAAACTCCCACAAGCACAGGGCCGTGCTTCCCATCCCCAAGCAGAGCAGGAGCCCCTAGAAGGGGGCAGAAAAGTGGGGTGTACTGCCCTGCTCCCTCCTCTGACCTCTCAGCTCCACACCTTGCACCCCCAGAGGGGACACCAATGACATCCCTGAGGAATTCCTCATGAACAGGGACACAGCACGCTGGCTCTAGGGGTAAAAATGTAATGCTTATGGGAACGAATGTACCCTGTCTCAGACAATTTGTGCTCTCCCAGAATGAAACACAAACTATTCTCATCATGCTCTGGGTTAAATCCATGAGAATCAAATGTGGAGGGAATAAAACATTCCACAAACAAAACAAACTCCTTGTGTTTTACAGTAAAATATAAAAAGAAATTAACAACAGAACATTGAAAGTTGATCAACATTGATTCTAGATGTTAGAATTTGAGGACTATGGTAATAGGGAAAAGAGAATCAGAAAGTTTGGGGTTTGGGCATTTTACTCCTCTTTTTGTGACCTGAAGGTAGGACTTTCCATACCATGAAGCACCCCAAGCACGTGAAGTTCCCTACAGTACCTACAGCCCCTGGCAGTGCCAGGCACTCCTCCAGGACAAGTTTGACTCTGCAGACCTTTCAAGGAAGAACAGAAATAAGCAGCCCAATGCTCAGTGTCGGGTAGGTTGTATAAAACCAAAAGATTTAATTTGATTACCACTGCAGTTGCATCAGGACTTGAAGGCACCTTACATTTAATAAAACCAAACTAATTTTCTGACTTGCTAGTAATAACTTGCTTAGTCTTGGTGTTAAAGCACCTGTGATGGAATGTCAGAAGTGAAAAAGGTTTTTTCCTTCTAAATTAGAGAAAATTTATTAAAAAAAAAAATAATTAGATCTGTGAAGCATGTAAACCATGGTACCTGCATTACTATAAACCCTAGATTGCTAGAGGGTCGTCATATTTTATCAAACAGAAACCTTGAGATCTGTGACCAAAACAATATAAACTTATTTACATATATCCTAAATTTAATGAGTGACAAGAAGGACTCTCTTAATAAACATTTTAAACCTTAATAGACTAGTCTGATATCTCCTGTCTATAGAGTTTTTGATTAGGTGCTACTTGCTTTTAAAATACAGGATTCCTTCAGGACCCAAACATCCTGCAATTCTAAGCATATTCTCTAATTCAAAATCTTAGTAGGGGAGCTTGCTAATTAGATTTCCTTGTTTGGGAACATAGGATGGGACACTGAAAAACATTCCAGAAAGAATTACTCAAATTGTTTCGGTTTTGAGAGAAATTTTGTGCACCACTTGTGAAAGGAGAAGATGGGAAGTGATTCCCTTACCCACGTGGTTAAGATAAATTCATTTGTACTTTGGCTTGTTACAAGCATGATGTTTTGAAAGGCAACTCGACTTAATAATGAAGATGAGCTTAAGTCCCAAAAAGTCCTGTTTTACAGAAGCTTTGTGACTTATTTTGTCTACAAAACAACTCTAAATGGTAATAAGTCTCAACTATCAACATCAGTGGAAGAAGACAGCAGGTTCCACCTACCATCTCTATTGAAAAAGTTAAAAAAAAAAAAATAAAAAAGCCAAATTGAGCTGCATGTTGTGATGACTTTGAAGTAGCACTTGCTTCTCCCACTGAATCCTCCCCAGCTGCTGCACTTTCTGAAACGTCTAATGCAAATAAAGAAGAGTTGCTTTTTATCTTGTTTACTCCTCTTCACTCTCCCTTTAACAGACAGCCACTTCTGGCACTGTTATCAAGTGAACTTCGGGAAAAGGAATTTAAAAGTGTTCTTCTTCAAAATAATCTCAGTGTATTTTACATCAGTGCAAGAATGCTAAGAATATAAAAGACGGATGGTGTCTTTTCTTCCGCTCAAAAGATATAATTCCTAGCCTTGCCAGTTGGTGGAAAAATAGTCAAAATTACTGGCTGCAATTATGGTAATACAACATCCTGATGTTTCAAACATTCATCCTGGGATGCTGCTTTGGAGGGCAAAGAGGATGTGAGCAGCTCAAGGAGTCGGCTCAGGCAGCAGAATATCCAACTGTCTCTGTGAGCAATTGTCTCGGAACAGATGGCTGAGGAAAAGAGCTGAGCTGCACAAACCGAGCCAGGGCCACGGGTGAGCCCCCCAGGGCTGCAGGCAGGGCTGTCCCAGCCCTAGGGGAGGGTGGCTGGGCACTGGGCACGTCCCTGGGGGGAGTGGGTGGGGAGCAGGACTGGTGGGNNTGGTGGGGGTACCAAGGCTGGGCACATTCCGTGCCCAGGTGCACGGATTACTGCTGCTTTCCCTGGATCTCCAGAAAACAGCCTGTGCCCAGAGGCAGACAGGCTGGAAACTGGAGGTTCATTTGGGATCCAGATTTCCTTGGCCTTCGAATCACCTGGGAAAGCCATTTCTGATTTGGCCACACGGAGTCACACAGACTGGAAGGAAACTGGACAGTGTTTTGGCCATACCTGTGCAGCTCACAGGGAAGGTGCCCTTAGGTCAGGAGGGTTGGCAGGAGGTAAGAGAGTCCTTGTGATGTCCCCAGCAGGAGACAAGGGGAGGAATCAGCCGTGGCTCTGGGCTCACACTAAAGAAGCATTGTGAGAAAGTATTAAAGGGCTCTGTGAGAACCAGCAGAGAGGTTTCACCATTCACATGGCACCTGTGAATTTGTGCTTAATGAAAACTCTGCCTGCCTCACCTCAGGCTCCTGCTCTACGGAATCTCAAACTGGAGAATGTAACCAAGAATCTACAAACTGGTTATTTTCACTATTATCATAAGCAACATACTAGCATTAGTTAGTAAAAATTACGAATTATCATTATTTCATGATGTACATTTCCTTCTTCTGAAGGAAACATTCTCTTAGAGAAGAATTCTCTCCAATCTGAGGTAAATTAAGGTACAACTTTATGTACTAAGTTTATGAGGTTTACAAACTATGAATGGAGGGTATTTCCAAATGCAGATATACTTGCACAACACAAATTCAAGATTCCCAGGAAGTTATTTTATTACAATAAAATATCACACCCATTTATTGGAAACTCAATTAGTGATGCTCCTATTTGACAACTGTTACCAAAAAAAAGCATCAAAGCTGCTCCTTCTGTGTTTATTTTTTCACCTTTGTCTCTCTTTGTTTTTACAAAGTGCTTTTTCTTTGAACAACTTAGGCAAGTAGTGAGAATTTTAAGCAAGAGACAAGGCAGCCAAATGTGGTACCTCCTTTTACATCACTGCTTCCACTTTACTTCAAACCAGCATTTTTTGAGCAGCTCTAATCCTAGGCTGTCCTCACCATAAGAACCAATTGTACCAAACTGTGGGACACCTTCAGAATTCCTGTTAGTGTTGTACATCAGTGACTTGAAGATCCTTCCTGCTCTCCTAAGTGTCTTTTTGGAGCAAATCTCCACAGTGAGCAGCTATACTGAACAAAACTTTATTCCACAGCTTTTGAATTCAATTTTATTTGAAAGAAGAGGAATTGACACAAATTTTGGAATCTCTCTGGATAAATATGTGTTTAAATAAAAACATTATGGTAAGAGTATGTGGCTTGTCAAAATCACATAGAAGATTGTGAAGATTTTTCTGTTAACTTTCCTTCAAAGCACTGCTGGTACCCCATTTCTACAGTGGACTCAGAGTGTGGGATATGACATTTAAAGCTGCAGAACTGATTTTAAAACTTTATTTTTAATACTGGTCTTGGCAACAAGAAACAACCTGCCACATGCAACCAAAGTTAAAAAAAAAAAAAAAATTCTGACATAATTTTAATTGTGAGAAGCCTTCTCACAGTTGGGCTTTTAAATTTCTTTTCTGCACAGTTCATTATCTATAACAAAGGATTTCAAAAGTGATTATCTTTTATAAAACTTATAGTCACAACATCTTGAAGTAATGTCTCTGACCCTACCAAGACAAGACATACCGTACCTTAATGAAGAAGTTGCTTTCATGGGAAAATTAAATGGTTTTGTCTTGGGCTTTGGGTTTGGTTTTTCTTTGGTTTTTTTTTTGTTTTTTTTTTTTTTTTTTTTTTTATTTTTAAGTTCAATATGTCAACTCTCACAAGAGGTTGAATTCTATGTACTGATTTCTGTAGTTATGAGTTAATGTGTAAACTAAACACACAGGGTATCTCATGGTATCAGAACTGCTTGATAAAGACAATTTCTACCCAGACTAGAGGCACATATCTAATATCAAGACTTTCAAACACTGAGATAAATGTATGGAAATTACTTTAAAACATTAATCTGTGCTCTCTTATATCTGCATAGAAATAATTTCATCTTTAATAAGGATTTATGTAGCATAAGTAACCTCTTATCCATAGTTACTTTTATCCATACGCTTGATTTAACCATGTAGACTGATAATTAAAATAAATCTGAAGTCACCTTTAATTAAATCAGGTATTGAGCTGCCCATGTAAGAAGGAGAATAATAAACATTTACAGTAGGATGTGGATAGCTGAAGAGGAAAGTAGAAGTTTTGTACTGTTTGTAACAGCACAGTGTGAAAACTCTGTCCTCACAGACACAGCATTTTGTGTCCAACCTTAAGAGAGAATAAAACCAGTGGCTTTGGGAGCTGCTAAAAGAGCAAATACAGCTACAGCACACACAAGTCATGGCTTATGACCAAAGCCAAGAGAGCAGTTACGACTGTCAAAATCAACACAGAAACAAACAGAAATGAAAGAGAAAATGAAGATGTTGAGAAGTCTAAAGAAGCCTTTGAGTCATCCCGGCCTGACTCACAGCCCTGCCGCGCCTGGTGACAACGTCCCATCTCTGTCCCATCTCTGTCCCATCTCTGTCCCATCTCTGTCCCATCTCTGTCCCATCTCTGCCCTCGCTCTCTACGTGGGGCATGGCAGCAGCTCCTCCTGCTCTGCACAGCCAGGAGAAAAACAGCCAAAGATTCCCAGACCCAATCAAGAACTTGCACTGATCAGCTGAGGCCTCATCTTGAATCCTGGGCTCAGTTTTGTGTTCCTCAGGAGAAGCCAGATTTTGAGGGGATGGAGTGTGGAGAAGGGAACGGAGCTGGATGTGGAGCACAAGTCCTGTGAGGAGCAGCTGATGGAGCTGAGGGGGCTCAGCACAGGGAAAGGGGGCTCAGGGGGCACCTTCCAACTCTCTACAACTGCCTGGCAGGAGAGTGCAGCCAGATTGGGTCTGTCCCCTCTCCAAAGTGACAGGGCAATAGGAAATGGCCTCAAGTTGCACCAGGGGAGGTTTAGATTGGATATCAGGAAACATTTCTGCCTCAAAGGAGTGATCACACACTGGAAAGGCTGCCCAGGGCAGTGGTGGGGTCACCATCCCAGGAGATATTTAAAAAACATGTAGATACAACACCTGGGGACATGGGTGAGTGGTAAACACAGTGGTGCTGGACTCAGTAATCTTAGCAGGCTTTTCAAACCTAACTGATTCTGTGGTATATAATTTGATCAGTAAAAAAAAAAAAAAAAAAAAAAAGAAAAAAAAGAAAAAAAAAAAGAAAAAAAAAAGAAAATATCTACATTAAAACTCAGTTCCAAAGGATGGTTCCAATTCTGTCCATTACAGCAGGCAAAACATTTTGAGAGGTTATCTGGCTGTGAAGCTTAACAAGGCTCACAGTGGCTCACAAAACTCCCCTTCCTGTACTCCTGTGACACTCTCAGCACCAGTGCTGTGCACAGGTGAACTCACAGCACACAGCACAGGGGTACTGGCTTTATGATGCTCCACACTCCCCTCTCCCTCTGTGTGGGTTTGTACACCACAGACAAAAGCAAACAGCAAGACAGTCCAAACCTAATATTACACAACAAATTCAATGTTTTAAATGCTTTGTTTCAAACCATGAACCCTGTTTGCACAGTGCAGGATAAGGGCTGTGTTGGGAGCTCTGTTTGAGATGGCTCTCCAGCAGACACTTCCCCTCTGGCTCTGTTTCCTGCTCACTGCTTTCTGCGTGTCAGACACTTGCTCATCTTCACTGCACAGATGTAAATAATTAACAGAGCCACAGGACTCATCCTTTCTCCTGTAAGGGAGCTGATGGCCACTGGAGACAAGGGAAAAGCTGTGCTGAAGGTTGCACAAAGGCTGATGAAGAGGAAAAAAGAGGTGGAGGAAATCTTTCTAAAACAGCTCAGCACTGAATTGTTATCCAAAAATCCCTTTGGGCAGACACAGGCTGGGAGGGGACTGGAGCCAGAACACAGCTCTTGGGGTACTCAGGCCAACAGCAGCCACCAGAATCCAGGCCTGAATTAAGTGTGGTTTTCACCTTAGCTTAGTGTTGCCACTAAAGCTATAAAAGCCATGCAGGTATTCAGACTGATATTAGTAAAATCAGCTCGTTAACAGCAAACTCCATCTGTATGCCTGAATGAAGTTGGACATTTTGCATCCCTAAATTATCTCAAACTAGAAAATTCACCTAGCAAAGGGTGAAAAGATCCCCTACTCAGCCAACCTCCATCTAATGTAACAGTTCTACAAAAGTGGGGTACTTTGGGGTGATCAGTGAAATCCACGACCACGAGGGGAACACCAAACCTCACCTCACCCCACTGTCCTGTGGTGTTTCTGTAACCTGTCTGGTTACAGAAAAAGCAAAGAACAAGTGATGGCAAAGAGAAATGGAGAAGAACTGAGACTGAAGCACCCTGGGGAGTTCCAATATTCTTTCTCTCTGTGTCAGAAGATAAATATAATAAATAAATTAATAAATATATAGTTCTCAAAGACTGCCACACTCTACCAGAATGAAAATTAAGTTTAGGAGAGAGGGCAACACAAACACCTAACTTTACTTTATAGAGGAACTGAGGAGGACCTTAAGTCCAAAAGAGAAATGTGTTTGTGCTTGCATATTTTTTCTGATGTCAGTGAAAATTAAACATTCACAGAATTGATGAGGTCAGGATGTCTACTGGTGTGATCAGCATCTTTATGCAAAAAGACATTTTCATTGCTATAGAACTGGTTATAAAAGTCCAGCCTTTACTGAAGTCAAGGTAAATATTCTAATTTTTACCATTTTGCTCAAATCAAAATCTTCTCTCTACTGCTTCATATGCACATATGACCTACTATCATCTTAATATGGTACTTCACCTTTCCCATTCCCCATTCAAAATCACCCTGGAATTGTGAATATAAATATTAGAAACGTGTCTTGAATAGTGTTTAGACTTCTGATATTGCTTAAACATGCCTAAATTTCATCCTTTCACCTTAAAATTTTCATTTTAAAGTTCCATAAATGGAAATATGCAGCCTTGAAATATTAAATAGGATGGAATATAAAGCATTATCTCACACAAGCAATGAAAAACACCCTCAAGCTCTTTGCAGTCAGAAAACACTGATTAAGATATTTATCTGTAGAGAAAACCGGTTGGTTCTTGGAAGGGAGAATGAAGAACCTGCAAGAGAAAACGTCTGGCATGAATTTTTCATAAAAATCAAATCTCTGTCTTGTCTCCCAAAGCTCAGTGTGGCAGTAGCTTTTTCAATTAAAAACAACAGTAAAACAATTCTCACCATTATAATCTTCCATCACAACTGTCCAACAAAACACATTTATGCATCAAAGAGTTTTAATATTTTTATATGCTTGTTCAATGACAACAGCTTCATCCTGAGCAGTAAAACTTCACACAGAGATGACAGAATTTGTGCTCTTTGCCACAGTCCCTAAAAATTAAAAATAAAATTTAAAAAAAAAACCCTGATCACTTTTTCTAAGCTCTTGCATTTAGGATGTATTAGAATATAAAGGGAGGTCCTTGTATGTACCAACATAAGCAAAGTCAGTGCAAATTTATATTCCCTGGTTATTTTTGGAGATATGGCTTCACAAACATTTGTCAATGAAGAGGAGAAAGGAAAAAAAAAAAAAGTTTGCTCTCAGGAAGCAAAAATAATTAATATTTTTTGTACTTGCAGGGACAAAAAAGCTTTGCTAATGGATTTTTTTGTGATTTACTACAACACTCTACAGCAGTAATTTATGATCAATGAAGTAAAAAATGAATATTGTCTCATGTAGATGGTCACTCCTCATTAGTTAAAAGGAACCTATTTTTAATTTGGAGATTTTGATTTAATTAGTGTCACACATCTCAGGGCTGCCTCGTGTCAACTGCTGCAATGACTGGATGTCTGTGTGTGGCACAGAAGTGGCTGCTGCTGGGCTCTCACTCTGAGAAAATGGCACAAAGGTGAACCAAACAAGTGTTAATTACCTAAACAATTAAAGTACCCACTACCAGCAATATTGTAACACATCAACACTCATGTTATAGATGTTTACATAGCCAAAGTGTATGAATGTCACTGGAAAGTGCTTGTAAATGTTCTTTATAAGGCAGCATAATTGTGCAGTAGAACAATTGGATGCAATAACCACGTGGCACCCAAGCTCTGCAGCACTCCAGGCCTCTGACACTGTAAAAGTGTGACCATATTTACACATCATCCATCTCCATACAGGCCATCCCACCATGTTCCAGGTCAGCTCTTCACTAGACTCGGAAATTGTATTAAAATAAGGGGATATAAAGAAATTTTTGCTGGATCACAGCATTTACAAGCTCTGGAAACGCTGATGGAAACCCAAGGCCTTCATCTTAGGAACACTTCTGCACTTCCACACGACCTCAGAAATGTCTGTGGACTGAGAAGGAATTTACCAAGCTCATATTTGAGTCAGCACACCCAGAGTTCAAAAAGAATCAGTTCTCAAGCCCTAAATAACATGAAATTCCACAGGACTGGAGGAAATTAATAACATAAGAAAGTTTTAAAAAAAGAAAGGACTAAAACATACATTGATACATTAACTCCTTACTGTAAACAGCAAATCTCATTTGCAATACATTATGACTTTCCAGAAGATGATGTTAGCATCAACATACATGTTTTATTTATGATTTTGGGGTAAACATTTACCATGAAAATGCTGTGTTCTATGATCACATGAAAATGCAGCTTTGAGGGCCAACAGTCTTAGTGGTTGATATTTTAAAAAAAATAAAATTAAATCTCTATTACTTATTAATTTTGAAGTTTATCTTATATGTTTAATCCAACTTTAACACAGAAACTTAAAAATAGTTCTCATGTATTTTTTAAACAAGGCAGTTTGCAATCATAAACTTATTTTTATTTTGTCACAGAAATATAAATTATGTCTAATTAAAATAAGTGTTTAACCTGTTTTTTCTTATTCAGTCATGCACTGAAAGGGTGAGAACCAATTTTAATTGCTCTAAGTACAAAATATGATGCTATAAAAGATTTAATCAGCTTTGTTGGAATTTACAGTGCATCAAAAAGATAAAAATTCCAGGGCTTTGTGTTTTGTAGACACTGAGGGTCCTATTTGATTGAGCATTGGCCCATAACTATAAACTGACCTGGAATTTCTTTCATTTGGGACAGAAAATAACATATGTTGGTGTGTATATCACAGTAAAGCTTCCATCTCTCACAACATCTCTGTGTCATCCTGGGTGATGAAAATAGGTGAACAAAACCTCAGATGGGTAAAAAATTAGAACAACTGATAAAAGAATCCTGTATTGCTTACAGGAAGTGTTAAATTAATAGTTCTTAGAGACTTCTAAAAGGCTTTGTAGTGTTATAGGTACTGCAATTCAGAGAGAAAATGAGTTTCACATGTTTACCAGCTAAAAAATTAAACAGCTCTCCCTGCTCATTTCTGTACTCCAAGAATAATTCTAAAGAGGAGTTATTTACCAAGATTCAGTCCTGGCTGTATCAGTTTCCCTACACAAAACCCAAAGTGCCTCCTGATAACAGCACACTGGAAGCAGACAAAGAGCCCGTGTCAGACACGACCACAGTGGATTTTAGCCCTTTCAAGGCAGATCTTCCCCCATTATCGAGCAAGTGATAATGAAATTCATGGGAAACCTCCAGCTCCTTCAGCTGCATTCCCTCTGAATTTTATTTTGCTGAACTCAAGGCCATGCAGTGATGGAGCCTCGAGATGTGATCCTTACCCACCTGCCCACAGCTCCTGGAGCTTCCTGCAGGTGCAAACTGCAGGCAGCTGGAGAGCTCAAGGTGTGTCTGAGGTAATGCTTTAAAATGTTATTTTCACTTTAATTCTGTAGGGTAATGTTTGAAACCAGAACTGTTTTTTATCACTAATAGAATAGTCCTGAACTATACTATAGGATAATGTTGTCAATATAGCAGGCTCTAAATTGAATCTTTTAAATATAAGTGTCCTAAAAGTCCTTAAGAATGTATTCAGGTAAAATATGAATATTACAGTCTCTTCTTTCTGAGCTGCTTTCATCAGAATAAAGTGACTTTTGTGCTTCACCAAATGCCAAAGCACAGCAGACTATACTAATAGTCCTGAATTTCCAGGCCCCCATGCCTGGCTTGTAGCAGAATCCCAACCAAGTGAAGGGGACAGAGATGTTAAGTCTGGCCTGTCTGAAGAAATAAGAATAATTTGGTGTGAAATACAGAGGGAACACACTGGGGTTAAAAGTATTATTTGCCTGCTGAGTTCTGCTCCCCAAGGAGAGGCACAGAGATGTTTTCTCCCTCATCCCCAACAGCACAGTGTCCCAGAGCTGAGCATTTCCATTTTCACTGCTCACAGAGTATTTTAAGCTTTCCACCATGTCCTAGAAGAGCTGAACACTTCAGAGGACTCAAGAGTAAAGGAATTCCAGAAGTATGGGGACTTGGGCACAGACAGAGGGAAATGAATGAAAACATCCAAAATTCTTGAAGACTTTAACCAAAAACACATTCAGCTTTTCATTTTTTACCATATCTGGAAGCATTTCTTCTACAACTTACAATGCCAAAAAACTATTGTATGGTCTCATTCTTCTGACTCTCTTCAAGAAAATAGTGCTGGTAAGCCACAAAATTCAGCATTTCTGATAAGGGGAATCATTTCCATCATGGGGAGCTTCAGAGAGTGTTTACCAAGAAATTCAGCCTTTAGTGGCACTCATCAAGGTCTAGCAGAGAGGTGTGTGTCATGGAACAACCTTTAAAAAACTGTACTCCAAGATGAGAAAATACCCTGTTGCATATACAACTATAATTAAATGTATCCAAGTTCTTTTTGAAATCCTGTGTATAACTTAATCAGCTGGAAAAAAGCAAAACAAAACAAAAAACAACACCAACAACAAAAAAAAACCAACAAAACAACAACAACAAAAAAAAAACCCAAAACAAAAAAAAACCCAAACCAAACAAAAAAAACAAACAACAAAACTTGCTAAGAAATTATGAAATAAAATCAGACCTCTTCCATATAAATCTGTATAAAATTGTAAAAAATTTACCAAGTCAAACAGACATAGAATAAACACAATGTACATGTACACTATTTTTAGAAAGTTTTCATGTATCTGTACTAGAGTTTATAGGAATAAACTAATTACTAAGTAAAATTAGTGTGTTAAAGATAGAAATGAAGATATAATCCGTTTTTTTAAAAATGGTTATTGGGAAGTATTTCCTCTCTGTCACAACAGGACTAGTGGTGGAAGGATTTCCAATAATTGCAGCAGAGTGTACTGAGCTGGACTGATGATTGCTGTTAAGGCTATTTCCTACAATATTGGGCTTTAACTGTCAGGAGTCGAGATTTAAAACTGTGTTCAGGTGAATAGTTGTAATGTTTTCAAATATCAAACCCAAGAAAGTGTCAAAATAGTTTATAAAGAAGATATACATTATGCTGGTTTTATATATAATATTCCAAAACCTTAGAACATGCTACTTTGTCAAAATAAAAGCGGAGTTTCTGCCTAAAACTTTTTTTTTTAACTGTCTTGTGCTAACACAATGTGACTCAAATGGTAAAGTTTAATATGAAAAAGGAAAAAAATCGATTATTCCTGGGCTTATATTTAGCAAATATTCTAAAGTTCTTTTAGAGATCTATTAAAAAAAAAAAAAAAAAAAAGAAAATATCTTCAAATTTGGACAGAAAATGTATACAATTGTCCTTGTAATTTCAGGATGATTAAAAAAAATAGATTTATATTTTTGTTGAATAGGTAAGTGTGGAATAGAGAAATAGTATCCTTCCCACTGACTTTCCTGTAGCAAACAGACCTGTACCATGCTGGTATGGAAATTTCTGGTATGAATGTGGTATTTTCAACTCCAACTTTATAATTAAAGTCCACCTCTTCCAGGACAGGGATGACACTAATGACATCAAACTGATAAGTTTTCTATTATATATTAAAAAAAGGCCTACAAAAAATTTGGTACACGGTTCTAAAATATTACCAGTGACTCAGTATTCAGTAATTCTTCCTGAGAATCAGCAGTGCCTAAAAAATGGATAGGCTCACTGCAGCTGGGAATAAGTGCTGCAATTTAGGTATCTTTAGAGTAGGGACATTTATTGTTCACTTGAAATAGAAAGCAGAAATTTTCCAAGAAACTGACAGTGCATAACAGATACTGTTGGGATGATTTTTTTTTTTTTTTTGGAAGTCTACAGTGGTTGATTAAATAATGACAGCAAGTCTGTATTTGATACCTAGAGAAGACACATGGGTGAGTCTGAGTGCTGTCAGAATTATGTGCACCCTTTCCAGACAGGTTCTAGGAGAAGCAGTTCATTTACTTGAATACAATTTCAAGAAATTCCTTTTGTGGTTAGTGAACCTATCTGCTGTGCTTTGGCATTTGGTGAAGCACAAAAGTCACTTTATTCTGATGAAAGCAGCTCAGAAAGAAGAGACTGTAATATTCATATTTTACCTGAATACATTCTTAAGGACTTTTAGGACACTTATATTTAAAAGATTCAATTTAGAGCCTGCTATATTGACAACATTATCCTATTAATCTCCACAGTTTGCCTTTGTGCTGTGTATTTCTGGGTTAGAAACTAAAAAGTAACATAATTGTGGTCCTTTTCTTAGCACTGCTTAGTTTTCATCCATGCTCAACTCCTACTATCCTTAAGCAGCTTCCACAAGAGCAGGAGGTGATTTTAGTTATCACACATCCACATTTTTTTAATATTCAGCCTCTCACAGATAAATGTCTTCTATATCTTTCCTAAGTAAAGCAGTCAATGGTGTCCACAGATATTTTGCCTTAAAAATATTTTGCAAATATTTTATTTTCTGTCTTTTCATTACCTCTTGAACATTCAAAAAGTTCTGGGTGTAGCTCCAGAGCAGGCAAGGCACGTGGAGTGAAACTAGATGAAATTTGGAAAACTGAACTCCATACTAAGACTGGAAAATTCTCCTGAACTCAGTGAGTAAAATTCATTTTGGGTTCACAGCACTGCTATGCAGAAGCACCTGACAGAGCTGCAAAGGGAGGTGTTTGCACAACACTCAGGAGCACCATGGAAGAGATGAGAACTCAGCTGCCACAAACTAACTTCAAAATAATTAATTTCCCTTCACCTTTAACTCCAGCTGGGATCAGCCTGGGCTCTCAGGGCTGTATCTACATCAATGCTGGCTCTTACTGCTCTGAGAGGAGACTGAATATTGTTTATTTCTGGGAAAAGACCTGAATTGCAGGTTAAGAAGGTTGCAATGAAGGATTTGTACTGTCCTTTTGTTTCTGACTGAAGACAATGGAGGTAGGTTCATTACCACAGCCTCCTTTTTGAGACCTCTCCATTTGCTACACAAACACCCCGCAGCATTTGCTCTGTGAAAAAGCAGAATTTTTAAGAGCAAAGCCTGTAGGGATCCAGTGTTGCACCCAAATATCCATTTTTACCTTGTTAGTCTTGCTTAAAAAAAGGAAAAATGTCAGAACCCCTTCATAGTGAATCTTACATTTGTCCTCTGACTAAAAAAAGACTCCAAAATCAATTGTGTTGGTTTTACTGTCCATTAGTGATGGTCAAGTCTCCCATTTTGTCTGAGGTTTTTCTGATGTCCTTCTAGGAAGATCAGTAGCTGGGATAACTTTTTATCCCCATTTTGCTGGTTCAAAAATGATGTTTCATTCTTGTGCCATTGAAATTTGTTTCAGTTTTAAACTAATGTAGGCAATTTCTTTCTTTTTTTTTCCTGATCTTTGACCTGCCTCAATTATAAAGAGTATAAGTAAACAATGGAGTTGGAGGGAAGTATTTTAAATGTATCTTTTATTCATGCCCTTTCTCACAGAAGCTTTTTTTTTCCTTTTTCCCATGCTAGAGATGATTAAAAAGGAGAAGTCTACACCATGAAGAATGGTCCCTGTCTTGGGACCTCTTAACTACAACAAATATTTGAAAGGTGATGTTTCCCTTTCTCTCTGCTATTGTCCTTTGGATACTGTTATGGGAGAAAAAAAAAAATATATATATATATTCAATATGCTGTTTGGGGGACCTCTCTCCCATTTTTGCTATCTCTGCCTCCTGGTGGTCTTTGTTTTTTGAGTTTTTATTAAAAAAATCCACTTTTAAGCACTTCTTTAGTCCTGACTGATTATCTGCTATTCACCTGCCTCTGTCTGACAGTCACTGGCTTTACCCTGGTGCATTTATTTTATTCATTAAAAGAAAGGTATTGAAGCTGAGATCACAATATAAAAGAATTGGCCCCATTTTTCCCAGCAAATATATTGCCTAGTTTTCAGATCTGTTCCTTGGAATCTTATTCCTCAACTTTGCTTGTCTCAGGTTTGCTTCAAGGTAAAACTCTTTTATCAGAGGAACAATAACGAGTAAACCTCCCAGCCTAGGAGCCAGTATCCAAATAAATTTCAAGGCCTTTATTTTGCAGTTAAACAGAAAAGCTTTTCCCATTTACTTTCATAAAACAACAGTTGTGAGGCTCCTTGCTCCAGGCAGTGGCTCATGTGAATATTAGCTCACAAAATTTCTCCCCCTCACACTGCCTGCAGAGCAGCTACAGATCCATCAGTCAGTATGGATATCAAGGAGAAAATAACATGAAAAATGGTATTAGCACAAACATATCTGCATAGACAAAGAAATATTGGAAGCATAGCCCAGGATCAGAGACAGAGATAAATCACAGAATGTTTTGGGTTGGAAAAAGATGATCCAGCTCCAGCCCTCCTGCTGTGGGTAGGTGCTACCAAGAGACAAGAAATTAGGCAACAGACACATGCAAGAAATGGGAAAAAACAAAAAAAACCCCACAAAGCCAACCCCCTCAAGATCTACATCTGCTGTAACAATTTTGTGCATTTTTTTTTTTTTTTTTTTTTTTTTAAGACCTACATTGCTTGCTGAAAGGGTTTGATTGATGAGTAGGAAAATAGCTTCTTTCCTAATTTAAATGAGTTGAAAAAAATAAGGTCTGACATATCTATATATTCAATGAATGCATTTGTATGTCTACAAATAGATAAATGGATCATTTATTCACTTCCATGAAGGCACCTTTATATGTTGGAAGATAAACAAGAGGGAGATTTGTAGAGCCCCATAAAAGTTCCAAACCCCTGTCAGCACTCACATTGTTTCCCTGTGTATTTACTGGTGTGCTGACACAACCAGCTATTACCTGAAAGATTTTCAGTCAGAGGTCTAAGTGAACTTCTTTAGTTCCCAGTTGAGCTTTTAGAGAAACTGCCACGGTTTCTGAGAAAAAAAAAAGTCCTAGACTTAAATGCCTCAAAGCAGAAACCTCTTTATCAGCTACATGAAGTCTGAGACATTCTGAGCTCCCAAAAAACCTTCGTTCTCAACAAATTATTCAAAGTTTAAGTTTTACATCTTCAAACTCAGTTTATCAGATTATTGAAATTCTGTGCGCACGCTGCCAGGATTTGAACTGGTTTAACAAGTGGGTTTCAAGAGAGGCACAGCATTTTATTCATCACTGGGCTCCTTTTTGGGGGGATTATGTTACTTGATAACTAATTGCTGTACTGAACATCCTCCTTCCTGTTCCACACTCTGACTTTTACACAGTTTTGGGCAGTGTACAGCGAGCTTTGCTTTCGGGGCCGTGGGGATAATGGAATTCATGCTTGGCCTATTGTGCAGAACTGCCAATTTCGCTCCTGCCCGGCTGTTTCATAGCATGACTTTTAATTCAGAGCAAATCTCTTCCTTTTCTGAACATGAACTGTGAATTATACAATTAGTGTCCTTTTATATCTGAAGAAAGAAATCTAAATGTTAACGAAATACAATTTTCCTCTTGATGTGTATTCACAATGGTGGTTCAGTCTTCTTAGTCCACCAACCACACATTATTAATAGGCCTTTTTTTCTTCAGACCTATTTCATCTCACTTCTAAAACTCTATTTACTTCTAAGATTTCATTTTTTTCTGAACACTTTTGCATCTTTGTTTTCACCAGCTTTACTTAGTCCCTCTGCCACAGCAATTCCAGGGAAACTCTGCATTTTACCATCTTTCCCTCATCTTAGAAAAGCAGATTTCCCAACAGGGCTCAATAAAAGGAAAGGAGATTTTTGTAACTAAATGCAGGCACACTTTGGAATGACCCCTTTTATCATTTATAGAGTTGTATGGCTTTTTTAATTTGCCCTTTTTAAGTGGGAATTTTCCTAAGTTTTCTGTTGCTATTTATTTCCAAGTAGAAATGTAATAGGAAGAATTTTGGAGTTTTGTTTTTTTTTTTTTTTTTTTTTGAACACTGTCCACAGAATGCTGTCATCTAATTGAGCTATCTCAACTGGAGCTGAAGAAACACATGAACTTCAATTATCCACATCTTAGATGAACACTCACTGGATCATTCCATGCTTTCTGATTTCATAATTCTCTCAATAACATTTAATCAAAACTGGTATTTCCCATGCACAGTGGCTATTAAAAAATCCAGCAGTTCCTGTTCACCAAAGTCCATCTATTCTAACAAAATCACCTAACTCCAAACACACCAATGTCACTCCTCTCTGCCTTGCACCAGTTCATGTTTATGAGACTACACCCAAAGTGCCTTCACTGCTCATTACTGCAGCTCTAGGACAGCCTTGGTAAGATCAGTAAATACAATAATTTTGTTTTGCTTTGTTTTTAATGGGCAAGCTGAGACTCCTTCAGCCTGTAGCTTAAATTGTTCAGCATTGCAGCTACCATCTGGTTTGTGCTGGACACATGCCACAAACAGACAAATACTCTTAGAAAGAGATGTGGTTGTTATTGCTTAATTCATCCTTTGGCTCTGGTTTATTGACACTGCAAGTCTTTCCTAGTTCATAACCATATTTACCATCACTTGCAGGAAATCATCCTCTTAATAAAGTTTGGAGAGGTTTTTTTGTTTTTTTTTTGTTTTTTTTTTTTTTTGTTTGGGGGTTTTTGTTTGTTTTTAAATACAGTCTCAAATGAACTTAAGAAAACAAATAATCCATTTTCATAAGGGCTTGGAACCTTCTACTTCCCATCACTTCTGACACAAGAGAAGGTGCTGTTATCAGCTAGGCAACTTTTAGACCAAGTAATTCTCTAAGAGTTATTCCAGCCTTGACAGGCAACTCCAGCTCCCAGCCCCTCACAGACAAGTTACGACTCAGTGAAATGAAAACTAGTTTTCAATGAGAGAAATTGATTTTATGCCTGTGCTGAACTTGGCAAAACTACCTTGTGAAGAAAGAGTATTGTTTTTTCTTTTAAATGAAAAAGAAATTTCTCTGTTCTCTCTCTCCCCCTCTCTTTTTGGAAGGGTATTCCTTCCGATCACAGCCTGTTTGAAAGCCAGAGCACAGCCACGTGTCTGCACAGAGCTGGCACTCAAACACCTCAATTCTCATCATGTCTTCTAAGAGTTTCCCAGTAGAAAGCTGTAGGTGATTAAACCCCTTCTCCCTCCCCTGTGCATTTTGCAGGCACTGTGCCTTCTGGTTTTTTTACAGGAAATTGGTAGGAGCAAAATCCAGCAGTGTAGTGTTGCTGGGAAGTGAGGGCAATCTCAGACATCCCTCAAGCATGGCAAAGTTTGATCCTGTTCATCCAGGAATGCAACAGTGCACCACATGTTCCAGAAATGGATCATCACTTCTGATTCGTGTAAGTGTCTCCAATTCAGCCAAGCATGCCATCCTTCAGACCCACAGCTTTTTTTTTTTTTTTTTTTTGGTGGCAAAGCTGTAATCCCCAGTTCCACCCCTTAGATGAGAATTTCTAAAGCCAGACTACTTGTTTGGAGGCTGCATTGTCACAGGAAGCTGCATTAATTAAAGTAGGAAATATAAATTTCTTTATAGTTACTGATGCTGTGAAGGAAACAAATCCTTTACAAGCTGCTTTTCCAGCTCCTATCTCACCTTTCCACCAAACTCTCCCTGTGCCTTCTGAAAAGGGGTTTTGGTTGATTTTTTTTTTTTTTTTTCTCTCTTGACCTAAAGTGATTTACAACTTATCTATGTTCAGCAACTGGGAAGACTGCTTGAGTGCCTTGACATCTGTTTCCATGCAGCCAGAGATCTCTCTGTCACCCTTCATCTGGGGACAGCTGTTGACATGCACAGAGATTCAAATGATTGTCAGATCTGACTGTAATCAGTCTTTGCAGAGCCTGGGTGGGCTGCTGAGCACACACAGTCTCAGGAGAAAAAGTCCCTCAGCTCTAACATTTATTCCTTAGGCCAGCACAATCAGGCTTTGACTCTGTTTTGGGGCTTCATACAAAAACAGCCTTGAAAAACACCAGCAAAGAGGAAAAAAACCTTGCCATTTCCTCATCAAAAACTTACACCTTCCCCAACAAACAAAAGATAAGTAAAAGCAAACTTAAAAAAAAACCCAAACAAACCAAACAAACTCTATAGATAAATTGCATTTGATCATACTTAGTAAGTAAAAATTATTCCAGATTCTGACAGCAATATGATATTTGATTCTTATTGAGTTCATTAACCCAATTCTATCCAAACCCATCTACATCTGAGACAAAATGAGCAAGACAAATGTTAATCCTTGCAAAGTACCAAGTGCCAGTGCAGAGCAAGATGTCACAGTGGTCATGGAATGAATCCTGGCCACAGCATTTAACTGGTGGGCAGACTGGGAGGTACAGGTGGGATATTTGCTTACTGGTTCCATTAGCTGGGTTTATGTCACAAGAAGCAGCTTTATGAAAGGATGGGAGAGCACAGAGTGGCTAAAGAAGCACAGCCACCACTGATCTTTCTCTCCCTGCATTAGATAAGGCCTGAAGGAAGCATGTGAAAACACCATTTTATACTGACAGAGACTTCAAAAGGAAAAAGGCAAATGTCAGAAAAAAGATACGATATAATGTACATGGAATCATTTTAAGAAGACAGAAAGAAAAGGAAGCTTGAAGAACAGTAATTACATTTAGAACAGAAAAAAGCTTTGAGAGCATTGGGTTTGATAAGTATTTCAGTGGGTACATCCCAAACAGCAACAGCTGCTTTTATGCTGCTGACCCTTTAATGAAATGCTACCAACTCTTAGTGAGAGGAATCTTTTCTGTTACTAAGTCACTCAGCAAAGCCACTCCTCATGTATTTTAAAGTGATTTTTTTTTCCATCCTTTTGTAGAGACACACCTGATGTGGGTACTTGGCAGAGAGCAAAACCTTTAATCTGACCAAGTAATGTAATCAAATGACAAAAGTCACGAGCTGGGAGAAAAACAATAATAAAAATACACAAAAAAAGCCAGAGTGAAGCAGGAAGTAGGAGACACAGCAACAGAGTACCCATGTGATGGCCTGATTAATTATTCTGTTTATTCAGAACTATTAAAAAGAAGTTAAAAATGAAAAATTCCCAGTTTGAAACAACATCCACAATTACTGGACACATCATTCACATCCACGTGGAACACACAGAGTAGAACTGAACACCTGCAAAACCACAGCTCACTCACCTTTGCATTAAATGTTGCTACTAATGATGTGTTATATAAAGTGCAACCAATTTTATTGTAATCCTTATGGAACAGAACCTGTCTACATTAACCTCACACATGAAATAAGGACAACACAGTTTAATACATTTATGATCTTCAAAGACATCACTTGTGCCAAATAAAAAATTTACTGTGCTATGGCACCCTGTAATTCCCTCCAGAAATGCATATATTTATACAAATCACCCAGAAATACTAATGGAAAAATGTGAAAGTTTGATTTCAATAAAATTTTCCAACAAGGTGCAAATTGAGATTTCCACGTGATTTTTATTCTGGACCCTGAATTCCAGGAGGAGTTTTCAGTATTAGTGGGTCCCTCTGATTTTTCTGAATTATATATTTAGCTGCATTTAACATAACCAATGAGGCTTTAATTTGGGAAACATCAGACGTGGATTCCCAAGGGTGTGTTGATGGAGGGTATGTAAATTATTAAATTCAAGTAATCAAATATAGAGGAAAAGCAAAAAAATGCCTGCTAGATCATGCATAATTGACTGCATACTATGAGCACACACAATACATCTTTGGGTAATTTGTTTATTAGACTCATAATTGAATTTTTGCTTCCGTTTGGAGCTATTAATATTCTCTAACCTTTCTGTAAAACACCTGATGTTCTTCATCCCAGACTTTCAAGTGTGATGCTGAGAGGCTAATCCAGCTCACATCTATATAATTACATGGAGATTTTGTGGCTGTATTAGTTAATATTTATTCTTTATTTATTTATAGCAACATAAATCACAAGTAAGTTCACAGAAATCAAGGCAATTATAGGGCTATAAAATAGATGCAGGTAAAGATGACCTATGCCATAAAAACTGAGGCTCATTATGGCTGCTTTTCAAGGAGGAAAATTTGATTGATGACAGGGGGACTATTTCCCAGGAGCAAAGTATCCCAGAAATAAAGAACCTTTTACCTGCCTGTAATGATCATATTTAGTCATTACTCAAAATCAGATTAATCATTAATGCAATGCACTTGCCAGCACACACCTCTTACCAGCCACCTGACTATTTATGCATCTCGTGGTGCTGCACAATTAGTTCCTGAATTCCAGGGACATTCCTTCCCTGACTTATCTCTCCTCAATCAAACCAGCACTGAACATCAGGTAACAGAGGTGTTCATATCATTCTCTTTGCACAATTTTGTGCCTAAAAGCATCATTTTCTTATTGTGCCAAAGACAAAAAACAAGGCAAAAGGAGAAAATAAAAAAAATCATGGATATTCTTGCAACTTGGACCAGCTAAAAAAACTTTTTGTCATATTTACTTTGCTCTAATTGCTGATATATAATGACATTTTTACTTAAACTAAAGATCAAATCAAGGTTATTTGCAGTAATTAAAGCTGCAGTCTCCAAGTACCAACTGAGTGAAAAAAAAAAAAAAAAAAGATTGTACTGCTGGAGGAATTGCTTCCCAAACTTCCCTGGGCTCTTTGCTGTTCATCCTGTAGCTCCTCAGCTGGATTAAGCACCAAATATCAGCCCCACATTTGAGAGTGAAGTGAGATTCTGTACATTATTATTCAGATTAACAAGAGGAGATAAAATAGCAAAAAAAAAAAAAAAAACCTCCAGCCTCCTTGCATTCTTCCATTCTTTCCTCCCAAATTTTGTATAACCTCTTCTGTTTGATAACCACAAAATATCAGTAAATTAAGGAACTCTGTAACTTTGCACCATTCCAACATGATCTCTCTCTGTTTAAATGAATGCACAAGGGAAGGATCCAAAATGACCAGAATAGAAAGAACTAGTTTAGAAAAACTGCTAATATTTAATTGGTGAACTTCCAGGGGACTGGAAGATCTCTTTTCTTCTTTTATTTACCTTAGAAGTGCACCATAAACTCCATTTAGTAAGGTTTTAACTTCATTTGTTTAATGAGACTCTAAGTAAAAGTAGCAAGGGGATATTTTCTAATGATATTTTCAAGTGCATGTTGATTTTCAATCTATACTCTCTCACACAATATTTTTAACCTCTTTTAGTTTAAATATAGTTCGTGCCACTGAAATCTAAGAAACTTCTCTGCAGAGCATCCACAAACTAATAGATAACTCAAATTTATTCCATGTACACAGTGACACGGGATTCATCAAAGTCCCACTTCTCGCTTATTTTTCTTAATTCAAGTTAGAGACACTAAGATAGGAAGCTTTTTCTGACACTGGTAGCTGTCAAAAAGCTTTCCTAAAAAAGAACCTGGGAGACAGTGCTGCATTTTAATTTCCATCTGATTTCAAAACAAGATATTTTTCTGTCCTACAGGCAAATTACTTCAGAACACAATGGTGTGAATGTGCCATTGTTTCAGCCTGATAAATGCTCTGCTTCCAGCTACTTTTTCCACTCCTGAACTTAAAATACTTCAGTATTTAGTTCCTGTTGCTTTTTTTTTAATATTCCTTCACCTTCAGTACTTTTAAGTACTCCTGGTTTGGTTCTCTACTCTCAGATTTGATGTGGGTTGGTTTAGTGGGGTTTTTTTTTGTTGTTTGTATTGGTGTTTTTTTGGTGTTTTTTTGATTTTTTGTTTTGTTTTGTGTTTGTTTTTGTTTGTTTGAGGGTTTTTTGTTGTTTTTGGAGGGGTTGGGGTATTTTGTTTTGTTTTGGGGGTTTTTTTGAATTTTTTTTTTTCCCCCCACCTGCTATCTACTTTCTTCTTTAATATATGACCAAGCAAGTTTTCTCTCCATAATCCTGGGTGCCTCTTAATATTTTCCCCTTAGTTTCTAATACAGAATTTTTAAGCCATGCCATGCCAGTAGCTTCACCACTCAGTTTGTATTAAGGAACATATTCCAAGTATGGGACTATTATTGCCCAGTTACAAAGCCCATATTTAATTTAATGTACTGAGAGCTAAATGGAAAATTCTTCACAGGTAGGCCTTGACTTCTGGAGATAATCATTCACTCTATGATTCTGTGTGAATAAACTCAAAAAGGATTCAAAAACCTTGCCTTTAAGAAACTCTAAACATTTTATCTGTCAGTATTCATTTTACAACTTTTTTTTCTCTCAAACATCAATCTGAATAGCATTCGGTTTCCACAAGTGTTTGCAGAAAGAAAAAAAAACTTTTGCATCTTTTCAGTGTTTTCTAAAGAAATTATTTGTTCAACAGCTTTAAGATGCTCTTTATCTTCCCTCCATTCGTAAAAGTGTGGGATTTCACAGGAATTAAAACTCTATTCACAGTTCATTACTCTGCCGACTAACATCTTTAATTGGTCAAATAATTATTTGTTAAGAACGTTTCAGCCAATTATCTTGAAGTATGCTGCTGGGGGAGAGGGAGGGTTATTTGTCAAGAGGATGCAGCTGCCAAACACATTCCACAATATCATAAAATAATCTGACTGTGTCTGGATAGGCTGAGGAACACTGCTTTTATTATGCTTTTTTGTCAAAAGAGATCTAAAGAATCCCTGTGCCAGCTCTTCCTTTTATACAAACTACCCAATAACTTTTAATCTTAGAAAAAATAAACAAACCAAAACCACCAGAAAAATACTCTATGGGAGGCAGTTGTCTACTACAGTAGAAAAGGCAAGAGAAAATATCTGTTTAACCCGTGTCCTGCAGCACTAAACTGCTGTAATTGCACCACAACTCCAGTCAGTGTCCACAGGAGATCAGAGAAATCCTCAGCAGCTGCTTACAACCAGAATTAAATTTCTTAGAATGGGACCCATCTATAGTGAGAACACAACCTTCTATCAGCAGCTTTGTTTACTTCTCCCATTGATTTAGATCCAGGAGATAGGACTTATTTCAGTGATAAACTTCTGAACAATGCAGGTGCAGAGTTTATCCTCTTTTGTGCCATCTTTTAAAAAACTCATAAATCTTTTTTATTACAAACACACCTTCAAAATGTTACTGATTTCCTGAGATGTGCCCTTCAGTGAATGTGTCACATTTCATGAGACAAGCAGATTAGGGAAGTTCAGATTTAAAGAAAAAAAATGCTCAAGTTCTCAACTTTGAAAATATTAAGATCTTGTCAAGGAATAATGGGGGAAAACCAATCAGAAGAGTATATACCAATTTCAAAAGACAATTTGCCAATCATTTGCTCTATTCTGAGCTTCAGTGGGGAAGTTCTCCTAAATAACAATAATTTGACTGGCAAATTGTAGAGCTGCAAAAGCTCATCTTTGGCATCTCCATTAAAAGGCTTTCAGCTACTCCTTAGCTCACTGAATGTAGTTTTATTTTGTTTACTTCTTTGGCTGTAATTGCATGCAATTTGTAATTGTGCCTTCCCTATAATTACACATGCCACTTCTCTTAGTGAAAAAATGATGCAGCAACGTGGCAGTCTAAAGATATATGTGGTGAAAATTGATAGATTTTCACTACTACATGTTTTTGATGTGTATAGATGTCACGGAGAAGAATGAAGACCTGGCAGTGCAAACAGATCAAAGCTGCTCAGTTTAGCAATGGAAATCTAAACATGCATTAAAATTCTTTTCATCTTAATGATCACAGTGTAATAAATACTTTGCTAAATGAAAACCTTTTCATTGTTTCAAATCTTTTTTTTCAGATAACTGTGTAGACTCACAACACTATAATTAGCTGAAATAGAGATATTTTGCAAACTTCTGTAAGGTGTCCAGTGATCCATGAGTGTTATATAGTGCAGTATTTCACATTATTTATTTCATAAACTTCTAAAAATAGGGATGAAATAAGCAAGTCTTTCAGTCACCAAATGCATGCTTTTGATAATTCTTTCAGATACAAACTGAAGAACACTTTCTTTATACAAAAATGGGGATGAGTTATAGAGCAGAATTGTACAGTAATAGAAACAGATATTAATGCAGTTCACTGAAATGAAAACATAATCCAGAGTTTCAGAAGTCCAAACCTGAACTGACCTGAACAGAATTGGACCCTGAACTAAGATTACTGCAACTGTGGATGAGAAATGATGAGGAACAAGAGGAAATTCTCATTATCCTTCCCCCACAAGATGAAGAGAAGTCAACACCCTGAGTGCCAGCTCATGCAGGCTGTTTCTCTCTTATTAAAGCTATGCTTAGCCACTGATTGAATCCTTTCCCTTTAGTTTCCTTCTTCTGAGAAAAAATAAGATCTAACAGTAATGCAGAATCTGCAACCAAGAACTAAACCCTGCAGTCTGTCCATCACACCAAGTGGGACACTCCCAAAGGATCTCTGAACACGAGGACCAAAGAGCCCATGGGGGGAGGCAAGGGCATGAATCCTGCAAAAGAAAAGGGGCTGAGAGTGCCAAGCCATTGCAGCTGAGTGGAGCAGCAGGAACACCACGAGCTCTTGTACCTCAGACACCAAGTTAAGAAATACATCCCTGAATTATCACTGTGTCTGACTTGTGGAGTTGATCTACCAAGCTCAGTTAAGTGTTTATCCCGAATTTCTCAAGCTAAGGCATGTTTTGGATGCACACAAAAGCACAGCCTGGCACACCTTCCTGTTGAAAAGAGCTTTCCTGGAAGTTTGAGGAGCCTTCACCTTCAGTCAGCCCCTGTGTGAGAGCAGAGGAGATCCCACAGGTAATCTACTGATGGAAGGAGGAACTCTGGTTTGGAGAAAGGAAACTTTTCTCCAGTGCTTCAATACATGCTACCCAAACTTCTGGATCACAGATATGAATTTACTATCCAAAAGTATGGAAAAATACATTGCACCAGTTAACAAAAATATTTCTGTAGGAGTGACAAAATAGTAGCAAAGCATTTGGATTCATTTAGGATCACTGTTAACCAAAGTGAAGGAATAATACATCCCAAGCAAGTGGCCACACTGACAACATTTCAGTCACTTAGATAAATAGCTGCAATTTTAACAGCAGCATTACTAACACTGCATAAAAAAGCACATGCATAAAACCTGTTCTCCTCTGGCACAGCAACATCCACACATGCCTGGATATTTGGAAAACATAGACTACAAAGCTGGTTCTGCTCAGGAGCCACAGACATGTCCACGTGTGACAGGTGAATTACAGCTTATCTGTCACGTCACAGTCACTGTGTGCAGATATCTGGGTGCATGCAAAACACACCTCAGTTCCCAAGGATGATGCACATGGGTTAAGATTTCACATTTTACTCTCAAAAGTGACAGAATATTCACACAGTTTATGCTGCTCCTTTGACAAGCAGAACTTGCTGAACTACTGCAATTTATGCATGTTCTGACCAACCCTAGCAAGCCACTTCCTACTGTCCTCATTTTACAGCCAGAACAACTGAGATACTACACTACAATAGTGACAGATAAACTTCTGATTCTTCATCTCAAATCTGCCCCTGCTGTTTCCACACCATCTTCAATTTACAGTCAGTCTTCAGTAATCTTCCATACTTTGCCTTTTTTAACAATTTTTATGATCTTTTTAGTACTGTAATAATTGTAATATATGTATGTGCAGATCGTTGTGGGAAGTAAAACTATTAAGAAATTTTACTAAAATAAAGCATGTCAGGTATTAGAGAAGCTTCACTGATGTGACTTTTATTGTTTTCCAATTTTATTCATATATTTCATCCCTCCCAACCCCAACTGTTACTCAGAGCAGATTTTGGTAATGCTATGCACAACCTTTTACTGTCTCCCATCAGTAGTTGGAAATACACAGGATGAGTAAATATAAAAACACAGATGAATTTCTAGATGGTGCAAGTCCATCAGTCTCTGTAAGTTCCATTGGCCAGTTATTTCTGGTGACTGGGGAGGTGGAGGGTAAGAATAACAAAGCCAAGCCCCAATCAAATGCCTGAGAATATTGCCTCCAAAACAAAACCTCAATTTATTTCTCCATCAGCATTCAAACTGACTTTATAGAACAAACCTATTTCTCACTCCTCTGCCATCAAATGAGAATGAGAACAATAGATGTGATGAACAATGAACATTTCTGAGACAGGCAGGAGGGGAGCCCAGGAGTTTGCTGATAGAGCTCCATCCCCACTTCTTACCCTGTCCCTTTGTTTGTGTCCTGGGCACAGCTACACCTCCAATACTTCTGCTCTGATTCAGAGAGTAATTTACTGATGAGCTGAGATGAAGTTTCCCCTAGTTTGATATCCTATTCACCTGGCTGTACCTCTCTGGCAGAGGGAACCACTCCTGGTGCTGTTGGTGCTGTTGGGAGTGTTTGATCCCACAGAGTGGTGCAGCTGTGACCAGGGACAACAGCCCTGGGCACATGTGTTATTTATGGCTGCTATCTCTGCAAAGTTGTGTTTTCCACTAATGAAAAACATTTCCTCTGAGTAACTACTCACCTGAGTTCTAAAAACTTGCATTATAACAACAAGAAAACATGTATGAAGCTACTGTTTCAATATATCCAGGTTTTTATCCCATACTAGAAGATAACCTAAGGAATCTATAAAAAAAGAAAGCTTTCCTACATCAGATCATGGGTATTTGGCATTCTAACCTCAGCCACCTGTGGTGCCTTTCTCAGGCCATTCTTGGGTAACTGAGGGTTTGTAGCTATCAGCATCTGCAACCAACATCCCAGAATAATTTGAGTTTGAAGGGACCTTAAAGCCCATCCTATCCCACTCCCTGCCATGGGCAGGGACAGCTTTCACCATCCCAGGTTGCTCAGAGCCCCATCCAACCTGGCCTTGGACACTTCCAAGGTCAGCCAATACTTCACCTGTGCCAGGGCCTCACCACCCTCACAGTAAAGGATTTATTCCTGGTATCTGAGCTGGGATATCTGAAATTTGGATAATTGAGACAAAATTTGTGTGCAGTTTCTCTTCAACACCAACAAACTCAGTGTAGGATGAACTAGTTCTTCTCCAACATGTCCTACTGCTGCAGACAGCCACAATCTACTAAAGATCCTAAAAAATCAGTTTGCAAAAACAGTATCACAAACTTTAATCCCTGAGTTTCCTCCAGGTACAGATATTTGCAGCTATGGCTGTGGGAGGAACAGTGGGAAACAGGAGTTGCTAGTACTGTAAGTATTTTTCATTTGGACTCAGTAATTCTTCAGAAGGCTTATTATGTCAAAATAAAAGTGTTAGTATCATTTATATCCTTCTGAGAAATATATTACCTTATGTAACAAGAAAACTAATTAGAGCCAGGAACATTGTTTTCTGGTCCTTTCTAAATTGTACACAACCTTTTTATTGGCACAGTGAATTGTCCCTGGTTGAAAGTGATGATTCCTTCAGAGCCAAACACTTAAATCTTTATTTAATAGTGGAGCAAGCCCTGAAGAAACAATATTCCCATGTGTCAAAGAAGTGTACTTTTGAAAATACAGCCTTCTGCAGAAACAGATTTCAATTACACTTCTTTAGTGCTTAAAATACAGTTACCTCATTGACTAATTGTCCATCCAGTATATAACTATGGAATGTATAACAATTTCAATATAAATGTAGCTGGCCATAACAAAAAAAGAAAAAAAAAAATTGCTTGAGAAATAAATAAATCACTACATTGCAAATCATTGCTTAATTGACTCACAAATGTCACTAGCTCCAACCATGTCACAGCAATGACAAGTTACTATGGAAACTAATGTATAAATTATGTTTTAGAATAATTAAAGTGTGCATTTATTTCAGCATCTCAGCCTTTATTAGAGCTATGCAGAAAACAAACCATCTTGCACAGAGGCATCCACCATCCCAGAAGTGACTCCTGAACCCCATGGAAATGAGAAAGGATGCATTTTCCTGTCACTGAATACTTGGGAGTTGAGCTAACTTCACTTTGCTCTTTGAGAGGAGCCATCATCTGTGTTTTGTATCTCCATCAGGCACCACACTAAATGCAGATTTCACAAGCTGTGTACTCTGTTTCTGCCATTTCCCAGGGAGACGAGGGCACAGAGGAGTGGAAGGAAGAAGAGACAATCATGCTGGATGCTCTGAGCAGTAGTGATAGAAAACAGCTCTAAAGTGGATGTAGATGTAAATGCATCCTCCTGATCTGTGTCTTCACAGACAGCAGCAAAGTAACTCATTGTTTTCCCTCATGTGTTAACACAGTGATAAGCAAATGAGGAAAAAGATAAAGAAATAAAAACAATTCAGAAAACTATTTTCCCAAAGATCAAATCCTTTGTTCTGCAAAGCATGTCAGTGTATCTGCAGAGGGACCCGTGAGAGGGGAGAGAGTTAATTGCCTTGTGACTCCAATGCACTGTTAATAGAAATTTCTTCTGAATAAATAATGTGGAAATAAGAATATTAAATAGTTCATGATTTTCTAATTTACCTTAATTTGCACTCATTTGAAATTGCCAGAGCTGAATGTGTTCAGCTTCTCAGCTGACTGAGGAGTGCAGAAAACCTTCCCTCACCCTGGAGCTGGGACAGGGGAGCTCCCAAATTCCCGAGGTGAATCCCCCCTGCTCGGGCTGAGGGTCCCGGGGTGCTCCCGGGGCTCCCTGCCTGGGATGAACCCAGAGCAAGTGCTCAGGAACAGCCAGGGCTTCCCAGAGCTCAGAAACCCCCAGAGCCCGATGGATGCCCACATCCCTGGCACCAGCAGGGCACTGACTGACTTCTCACCTCATCCTGTTCTGAGGGAAAGTAATAAAAAACAGCTTTTTCTGGAATTGGCTCTCGAAAAAAAAACAAACAAACAAACAAAAAAAAACCCCAAAAAAACCAAAAAAAAAAACCAAAAAAAAACCAAAAAAAAAAAAAAAAAAAAAACAAAAAAGAAAAAACCCCAAAAAAAGAAAAAAGCTTTAGCAGAACTTGATTCTTCATCATTTTGGGCAGTGTCATGTCTCTTCTTCCAAATGACAAATGTCTTTCGTGCCTGACACTTCTCTCCATAGCTACTAAAAGAAGTGAACTAATTAAAAATATTTCATAACTCAGGTTATTTTTGCCTTTGGGAAGGAACATCCAGGCCCTGATTTGTACATTTATATTTTTTTTTCTATTTTGACTAATTAAAATCCTACTCAGTAATAAAGTTTGGAAGAAATAAGGATAAATTCTGCTATTTGACAGGTAACTTCACCTCCTGTTGGCACTTAAACCTGTGCATCACACATACCAGCACTGTGCCACTGAAGTGATATTTGGGTAAAAATTTCTGCCTCCCCCAAAGTTTTGCTCACATTTACTCACTCTGAAGTGAACAGCAGAAAAACTGGAGTGCAGAGGAAATTATTTTTCTGCTTCTAATGTGGTGTGGCTTGGCTTTAATATATTATTTGTGCCCAGTGGTTCACCCAGGGCCTGAAGCTCAGGATTTGCTTGGTTCTACTCACAGGTGGAAAAAAATATTGGTCTTCAAACTTTTTGCTTTTCCCTGATAATGCTTCTATGGTTTTAATAGTTATCTTCTACATCACCATTAATTATGTGTATGTAACATTTGAACTCCCCCACGGCAGGGTGCTATATAAGTGTTATTTAACCTTGAGTTCATTATTAAGTCTCACAATCTGAAGAACTGGATAATCTTATTCATACCAAGTCATCACCAACATATTAATCATTCAGAAGGTTAGAAACATTATTAATGCCAAATATCTTTTTTTTCTTTTTCTTTTTTTTTTTTTTTTTTTTTTCCCTCTGGCTTTATGGCAGAACTTACAGTGGGGAAAAAAACGAGGGAGGAAGAGAAAAATCAGAGCTTTTGAAGAAGGGTTTAGATTATTAATTCTCACACCTGCCCAGGAACAACTCAACAAAACACACTGGCACAACATAACACCATTCACGCTTTGTGTTGAGAGAGCTGCTGGGTTAGAACATATTTCAGTGACAGAGAATCATTATTTGACACTCATTTGCAATTTCTCCCTGCTGGGAATTTATTTGAGAAAGACAGTGTATCAAAACATCTTTTTTTTTTAGTTTAAACAGAGTAAGTTTCCTAAGAAAACATCAAATTTTGCTAGTGAAAAGACTGTGCTACTCCACTGGTGAAAATGAGTTTGGAAAATTGGCTTCAAGACAGCAATGGGAAATATTCCTTAAAGGAAAGCCTAGCAGGACTTTCTTCTTCCTACTGGCTTGGGGTCTGCACAATGTCACATTTTAACTGTTAAATATTGCATTTTCTCAATTTTCTTTCCCCCCATATAAGTTGATTATGGAAAACTTCATTTAGAGATGGATTGAGAGTTTCTAAATGAGTTAAAATTCTGTTTCACTATATTCTAAATTTAATCATGAAGACTAAATTTATGTGGAACAATTCTTCAGAGGCAAGTCATTTTCATAATGTGAGCTCAGTAAAAATCCAGATTAAAAAAAAAATTGCTAAGGGAGCCTTTTTTTTTTTTTTTTTTTTTTTTTTTTTTTTCTCTTCAGGTAAACAAATAACCATAATCCAAACATCCCCCAAAGCAAAATCAATGCAATGCACTACAATAAAATTAAAGTATTTCTTCCCATTTCTTTTCTTTTTGAGGACTAATGAACAACCTGCATGTGACAGATCATACTCACAGCCCTTAGCTGAGAAGCATTACTACAGCAATTAGTGGGTTATTAGTATTTACATAAAACTGATAGTGGTACAGAGACAAAATGAGACTTCCAATCTTAGAAAACAGGTGGAAATCGTATCAAAAAAAAAAAAAAAATCTTGAAAATTATAAGATAATTGTTAAGGTATATAAAGAAAGATAAAAACAGACATAGAATTAAAATATAAATAAAGTTTCTTACAAGTTTATACAAGCCTATTAAGAAGGAGAGACGTTTCTGGAAAAGAACAATTAATATAAGTTATGTCTATATGATAACCTTTTTCACTAGTGTCCCTTACCTAAATATCTTAAAATAACTGTACCATCATGAGGTATGAGAGAAGGTCATCTTGTGAATTAAAGAGGGGCTAAAAGATTAAAAGGATATGGCAGAATTATTATTTATTTTTTCCCTCCTGCATTAGGTGTAGGTTATTTCAAGGACCGGGGCTCAGAGCTGTGATATTCAACATTTAAGTAAATCATGTGGCAAGTTGGAAGGTTTGTACATAAGTTTGATGGAAAAGGCTGAGATAAAATGGCAGATCCATCTCAATGGCAGCACAGAAATAAAAATAACCTTACCTAGAGCAATAATAAACCCTAGATAAGAGATTGCCACTCATACAAGACATCTGGTGTCGTGTCAGACAGTTCCCTAAAAGTGTCAGCTTAATGCTCAGCAGCTCTCAAAAACACAAATAGAAAACTATTAAGAATATCTCAAAACCATCATTACGCCATTGTGTAAATTCATGATTCATGCCTGGAATTTTCCATGCAATCCCAGGCATCTCACCCAAAGAAAGCCTGAAGGCAGAACTATAGAAAAAGAATACAAACAAATAAATAAAAATATATACTTTGCAGAAGTTTATAGATAGGAAAAAAAAAATATATATAATGAAAACAGGAGAAAAACTACAAGTAGAGCAAAATTATATATATATATATAATGAAAATGGAAAAAAAAAAAAAAAACTACAACAAGAAGATCATAATTTTTCAGACCAACAGAGAAACAGAAACAAAACCACAACCAGATTATATAAAACAATGAATCTTGTGAGGATATTAAAAAAAAAATATATTCCTTGTGCTTCATAGAAACAAATGAGGATAAATTTAAACAGAATCTTGTAAAACTACCATTGTAAATACTAGTTTCACAATACTGTTGTGGGATTTGATGGAAGTCAATGTGTTCAAAACCAGGTCAGGGCAAAGTCTGTCACTGCCAACCAGTTCTGAGAGTGCAGATACAAATCCCAGCTCAGAAGTGCTTTCTCTTCATCCTTAACTCCTTGGTTAAAACCTGTGAAGTGTCCCAAGGCTGGGTAAGTCTTCCTGTGCCCTGGATGCTTTATGTTTCCCTACTGGCCACTTTCCAAAAGACTTTATTGAATTGGTTGGGCTCCTGGAATGCTCCATTTTAGAAGTTTTTATGCTTCTGAATCCTTAAGCTTATTTATTGCTAATGCATACCTGATCCAATTAAGCTTTGATTTAGCTACTATTGTATTTATTATGGGATAAGAGTTATTTCCAAATATCATATGTTTTTTCTCCTTCCTTATTTTTCATTTTGTTTTTTTTTTTTTTTTTTTTTTTTTTTTTTGCAGTTGCATTCTCACAGCTTTCCAAAAAAAAAAAAAGTTATTTAAACAGTGAGACAGCATTTAAACCAGTGTGAACCTGTTCTCACAGAACTATTAGCTAACCCAGAGCTGAAAATTGGTTGGAAATTTGCTGTACTGCAGAAAGTGAAGGCAACTCCGTGGCAAAGGTCAAGGACTGAAATAAAGTGGCAGAGATTCTGTCTGAGTCACTGGACAGTATTATCCAGTATTTTTCTCCAAAACAACAACTTACCCAGCAAATTGCTAAATTGCTGCCATTCAAGGCACGCAGGACTCAGAAAATACACTGGGACTGCAGTTTAAAATATCTGCTCCTGCTCTCCCTCTGTACCCCAGGCTTGGCTCTCCTCCTCCGTGCCAACGCTGGCACTCGTGGCATCCAAGACTGCACAGAAAGCTGGAGNCAGTATTTTAGAAAAGTCCTTCTTCCCCTTCCCCTCTTCACCCAAACCATCAAACTGACAGATCCCTGCAAAATATTTTGGCTGTACAAAGCCAACAAGCTCTACATGTAATATTTGCTGTTCACCAGCACCTTGTCATGTCAGAGAAACAGATGTTTCCCTGCTTCCCTTCTGACAAGTGTGTACAATGTGCAGCAAACCCACATCTCCCCTCTTTGGCACCAACCCCACTGTCAGTCAGAGGCACAAAGTATTTAATCAACTCCAAACAAACCTCCCAGACACGAGCAAGGCTGAGAAAAAACAACAGAGCCTCAAAAGGGGATGCAATTCTTTCAAAAATAATCATCATTTAACCCATCGTATTTCAATAGCTTAGATTTGGGAT
>JACBWW010000013.1:4466163-4493901 GCA_020086605.1 Lanius collurio | reverse complement strand
GGTACCACTGGCCAAAGCACAGTGACAGAGCTCAGGTACCACTGGCCACAGCACAGAGCAGGGCTGGAGATGCTCAGTGTGTGCAGGAGAACAGGGGCACCACCAGGAGAGCTGATCTCTGAGCTGTCACCTACCAACTTCTGAGGAGAGCAACCACAGTCCTTAGAAACACCTGAGCAAGACTAAAAGGAATCTTTAAATACCTTCTAAGGTGATTTTAAAGAGAATTAAATACGAGGTTCTACTCTTGGAACTGCTCGTACCCCAAAGCTAACTTACTTCTATTTCATGCCAAATAAAAGCTTTATGAATCACATAATAAAATGTTATGGCTGCTGGCACAATTAATTAGAGATGGAGGACAGCACAACTTTCACCTCAAACAGAAGTGACATATTAAAAGAAAAAAAAAGCTGTTAAAATACTGTGACCACGACCATTGCGAACTGATTCAGTACAGAATTTAGGAGATGCTAAGAAAATATTAATTTACAGGAGATAAGGACAGCCTCTATCACTGTAATGCTTGTAAAACACCTGGAGATCATACTGAGAGGATGGTGCATCAGGACTTCAGATGGCAAATCTCTAATTTCTCTACTGCTACTTATGACAACCAAAAATGTGCATCAGCACCTGTACATGGGCCAATAAAGTCCATTTACACATCTGGGGAAATTTCCACAATTAACACAGCAAGGACTGATGTCCAACCTCCTACTCAATACTGAATCTCCCTTCTACACTTAGACAACTGTACTCCTTCAAACATATCAGAAACAAAAATGAATTCAAGAATTATTCAGGATTGCTCAAAACTGATTACCCTACTGAAGGATGACATAAATGCTCATGAAATAGGAACCCCACTGAGTATTTCAGTTGTGGCTGGGTTCATGGAGCACCATGTTTATGTAATTTAGACCATGAAGCCCACACACTTCATGCTGTGCTGACCTGCACTGCCCAAAAAGCCACCCTAAAAATACAGCAAAGGGACAGTTTTGAACCAATGAGAATAAATGTAACATTTTTTAGAGGATATTTCTATTTCAAGCACAGGTAACACCCTAAGTGTCTATTAAGTACTCCTTTAGTTCCATTAACATTGACAGAGTTTCAAGTGTGACAGCTTAACCTGAACAGTCCTCACTCTGAGTTCTACTTGTCTGAAGTGGTGTGGATGGTTAGTTGGGAGAAATAAAACTACAACAGCACTCAGGTACAAAAAAAACCCAAAAAAATCAAAAAAAACAGAACCTAATAGTTGTCAAAACATTTCTTGTGTTCACCAAACATGCTCTGTCACTGCTCTCAGAGGAGATGTGGATTTGGAACCCAAGTTTTGGCAAGCGAGGATTACCCTCTCCACATCCCACTCTTTTTACACAAAATGAGCAGTCACCCTTTGCAGTAAATCATTGTGTGACTGCTCAGTGACAGCTGAGATGTCACTTGTAACCTCTGATGCCTGATTATGCCACTTAACAGAAACACTGTTTTAGAAGGCTTATACACACAGTGCAGTGCAGAGATTGGGGATCCAGTTTTGACAGGAGCAGCCAATGATGACACAAAGGTTCATTTATAATCTGCCTGCATATGTCAGTTCTAATTTCTAAAAATGTCCATTTGGAAGGCCTAGAAATTACATGTAAGTATTTTGATTATATGTAATTACTAAACATGTC
Source organism: Lanius collurio (assembly GCA_020086605.1). NCBI lineage: Eukaryota > Metazoa > Chordata > Aves > Passeriformes > Laniidae > Lanius > Lanius collurio. The sequence continues at coordinate 4,492,210 of JACBWW010000013.1, read as the reverse complement.
CTCCAAGTTTGTTTTGGCCCTTTTAAGAGAGGTGCTCTTTGCTGTAGGATCCAGGAAACTTTCTGCAAAACAAGTTGTTAGTAAATTAGATTTTTCTCAGTCTTTTTTTTTGTTGTTTTTGTTTTGTTATGATGGTTTGTATGGTTTGTTAGGCAGGAGTTCTGCTCGACTGGCTCGATGCAAATTGCAGCACTCTGCAGATCCTGAGTGCCACGCTTCTGTCTGCACCAAACCTGATTAACAACAAGCACCCATGAGGAGCTCTGCCTCTCACAAATGAAACTTAACTAGGTTGCCTTCTGTGATGTTTACCCACAGGGAATGAGCAAAAATTTGTATTCCTAGTTAGAATTTTTCCTCCTTGTATGTAAGAGGAAGGAAGTTTCCCCTAGGTATACATCCCTCTGTGTTTATGAACAGATGTAGGAAGGAAGCATAGTTTATAGTATACTAGTTTTAAATTGACTCATTTGTGATTTCATTAAAATGCAGGGTAAATTTGATATCCCCAGGCAATATTTCCACAGAATTCTTTAGGTTAAGGTTTTCTATTTCTCCAAAAAGCAAAGCAGATTTTCTAAAGTCTTGCTGATTTTATATATCATTAAATGTGCTGTTCAAAGAGGAAAGGAGAAAAGAACACATTTTATTCCTCAATATTCTTCATTACTTTTAAAAACAGCATACATTTCACAAACCTCAGAAACCTAATCAGAAAGTAAGAGAACCTCCACTTGTGGAGCACCTATGAAAAACCCACACAGAGTAAACGTCTTTGCATATGTTATACTTTTGAATTCTCTTTTTCTCTCTTTCTGCTAATATATTTATTCTGGATTAGATTAACATGATTTTAGACACTAAAAAATTAAAGAGAGCTGTTCTAATGAAGCTATACAGAGCAAGAAACTACAATATTGTTCCCTTCATCTCAGGTGTCTGTAAAATATACATGAATATTACCTAAATTCCATGATTGAGAAAAAAAAAATCCTATAGTTTAGCATTCTGCATTCTATATAAAATTTAATCTTACAAACAACTTTGATGATAAACAATCAACTTTGGTGGACAATAAAAAGTACTAATGTACTTCTGGTTAAATATTCATTAGGGTCCAGAAAATTTTTATCTTTAATGACATGTCTAAAAATGCCATTAGTGACCCTATGTGCCATCCTTAGACGATTTCTGAGCTGAGGCTTAAAAACTTGGCATGCACTGTGTGCATCTGAAAGGCTGAGATGAAAAATCATTTCAAACTTTTGTCATAGGAGATTTAGTCACAACCAATTACAGTGAGGTTTTACATAGGCAGTAAAAGATAACCCCAGACCTGTGCTGCAGGTGATCAAGGGATAATATTCGTTCAAAAATACCCATTTCTGCAGTTGCAATCACAGTAATTAACAAAGAAAGTGACAGGCAGATACTTGTGACAGAGCAAGCCAGTCTCACAGCAGAGGGTTTGGAGTCTGCCAGCTTGTGTGGGCCTCCTGGAATTACCTTTTCTGGCTTAACTCCTCCTGACTGGAGCACTCCTTACACTACAAAGCCCTGAACTGTGGGATACACGGATTTTAGCAGAAATTGTGCAGTTTTTTAAATGTGACTGTCTTATTAACAGCTGGACTTTTAGTTCAGTACTGGGAATCACTTAACAAATGTACCAATTGCTGCTCAGGCAGGAGATGTTGCATGGAGGTTATCTGAAATATTTCTCTGGTCAGTAAGGCCATAGGGTAAATAATGCAAAACAGTGATTACCCAATTCTGCCTATGGTGAAGATGTAATAGAAATGTAGGGGGAAATAATTAAGAGAAAAGCACCTTTATTTTTCCATAATGTTTCCACCTTACAGATCCATCATTACAGCTGTTATTCTGTGAACAAAGAATGAAATCTGGTTTTGAAAGCTTAACTGAAGATTTTTGGCTTTGTGACAGAACCAGTTCAGATCTGTTTGCTTCAAATAATCTCATTGCTCCTTCAGCAGTTCTCGAACAACAGCAGCAACAAAAGTGATGTAACAGTTTCTACCACTAAAACCCTCTCAGAAATGAGATTTCAACATGAATGCCACATTTCTTGGTCTCACATTCTACTACTAAAAAAAAGTGGAATGATTTTTGTGCAGCACGTTTTGTTAGCATACGATGCTTATTTATAAGCTGGCTATTTGCAAAATCCTGACCCTTGGGCTACTGCAAACTATTTAGGGAGGAGAAGAGAAATAAAGAGTAAGGGATGAGGAAAACCATGAAACTGGGTCAGAGTTCACTCCCCAATTAATGAGATCTGCTGGGAGTCTTGAACTTTTCTAAAAATCAGAATTCAGGGGGAAACATGCAGCATGACCCAAGTATCTGTGACAGGCCTGAATTAGACTGCACAAGCTATGGGGACAGCCAGACAAATACTTTTCTCTCCTGCATAATACACAGGCAAGAATTGATGTAAAAGAAGGCAGCATTTCCCAAGAGGCCCCCAGAAGGTAAGTGTTGTAACCAAGGCTTTTATTAATTCTGTCTGAACTGCTTATCTTCTGAAGAGCCATTTCTCTCAGAAGGAGATGAACACTTCATTACAAAGATGGCTGGAGAGGCAAATGTGGGACCCACTGGGAACTCAGGATGGAAATGGATGGCATTGCCACTAAGTAACAAGTCCTGTTTACCACATTAGGGGATTTTCTTTCATTTTAGTTTTGTGCTAAACAGCTGTAAGTGAGGGTAAAAGCCAAGCTCCAAAAACCTTAATTTACAAACGGCCTTGTTCTCTAGACAAGGTGGGGGGGAAATAGATGTATTCCACTTGTTTAGGTTAGAACTGCTCAGAGAACAATACAAATTGAGTAGAAAACAACTGTGGGGTAGAGAGTGAAACAGGGAATATCACTCCTCTGATGTCAGCTTCCAGTTTCAGCTCAAATCCATATATTTCTTCCCATTAATAAGTGCATATCTTTACTACTTGTCTACTTAAATGAATAAAGTTCTTCTGTAAATGGATGTTATACAAGGTTTCAAGAGTTCAGAAGACTAAACTTGGGCACTGGAGTACTCTGGAGTACACCCACAGATCTCAGAGTTCCTCTCTGAGCTTGCAAACACTGTAACTCTTGTGAAAAACAAACAAACAAACCAACCAAAAAAACCCAAACAAACCCAAACCAATCAATCTTTTGATGTTTTGTGCATTGCTCAATTCCAGATCACAAAGGGCTAAATAAAGATTTGTTACTTTTGCAAGGTTTCAGCTCTGAATAGTTACACTGAAAGTATGTGAAGATTAAATATCTCCAGGCCAAATGTGCCTGTCCAACAAACAGATTAATGCACACCAATATTGGTGAAGAATCCATGTAGCAGGGGACCTTCCCTTTGACACTGAGACTGTGCTTATACAGAAATAAAGATTTTAGAGGAGGGCAGATATGGAAGAATCTTTCCCATGCTGGTGTAAGAATGGGAAACAAATCAAAGAGGGGAAAATAACATTGCATCATTTTCATGAGTGTATGGAACATGCCCTGTGGAAAAAGCAAAGGACCAGTAAAGAAACTAAGTGCAAAAATGTAGGAAAATACAGTAAATACATATGATTTTTTAGATGTTTATACCTTGGCTAAATATGGATATGAAGAATAAAGATACAGATGTCTATCATGGGCAGGAGCAAGAATAGAATATGTGTACTCTCAACAACATTTTTTAATGTTTGAATGAAGAAGGTCACGGACTACTTAAGGAAAGAAGGGATAAAGGAATTTGGGAAATGCTTCCTTGCTTCATGGAACCTTCAGAACACATCCCAAAAAGGCTCTGCCATTTGTATGTAACAATCAACCAAAGAATATATTTTCCCTTTAATCTCTCTCTGGAACACTGGACCTATTTCACAGACTGAAATATCCTGATATTTAGCTTAGCTCATATAAATTACACTAAAATTGATGCAATATATTGCTCCTCTGTTTCTCAGCAGAAGAGAAACAACTGAGAGCAGGGTTTGGTCTGGGAAGGCAGCAAACAATCTCCACAGTAACTCCTGCTGCGAGTCCTTCCAGGAACAGACACAAAGCAGAGCTTTTCCATAAGATATTATGCTGGATTCTTGTCAGCTACCAAATTATGAAGCTGTCTGTGACTGAACTTATCTGCCACTTGCCACATCTCCCGTGGAAGAGAAGACATCCCTTTCAAGAGCACTCGCAGGAGCTGTGACTCCTGACACCTCTAATGCTTGCTTAGAAGAGTAACAGCAAAATTGGTCTGTCTGAACAGTATTCAATTCAAAAAGCAATTTACATAGCAAAACAACACACAACAGGAAAAACACTTTTAAAACAGAAAGAGCACTTGCAAACAAAGCATTCAACAGAATTTCTCTTTTAATTATAACTATATACACAAAACACACTCTGTAAGCATAGTGGATGGAAATTCTCAGTTGTTCTCATCCTTGACCCAATTTCAAAACATTAGATAAGATGTCAGGAAACCATTTTGAGGGATGGTGAACATTTGCACTTCAGGACTTATATAATACTATTTTCTTCAATATTTCATCTACCTGTCTTACGCCTTTTTAGTTGGAATGTTCTTTATTAGCCTTCACATAACACGACTGAGTGCCAAAAATACAAGCACTCTAAATGCTCAGGATATTTCTCTCTTGAAAATGGTAAGGATAATTGAATACTACTTGCCTGGGGAGATTAGAGTTGCAATATGTCTTATATATCCTAGCTGATTGGGTAATATACTTAATGGAACATACCTGGGAAGATGAACTGCTTATCTGGCCATAGCATATGTCTCCAGGAAAGATAAGACACTTGGCTTTTTTTTTTTTTTAAATTCCTCCTGAACTGATAGTTCTTGATAATTCACCTGTTTGTTCATTTGCATATACCAAATGTTTTATGAAGCCTTTTACATCCACTCATCAAGAGGAAAATGTGGAGAGCAGCGACAGGCAGGCAGCAGCTCTCAGACCTCCCTGAGCTCCCCCAACCCCTGCACCATCAGCTCTCCCCAGACAGAGCAGCACATCAGACCCCTTCTGCACACCCTGTGGGCTGTGAAAGGGCTGTGGCAGGAAAAGCTGCAGCCCAGTGAGATCAGTCAGCCTTGCAAGGGGTCTGGCCTGAAATTTTAGCCCTTACCACACCAATTAAACTTCCTGGCACGAAGTTAAATCAGATCCCTCCTTCACTCCACAGCCTCTACTGCTTGTCAGCAATTGCCAGAAAGACACCTATTGCCAGCAGGAAAAGTGCAGGTAAAACCAACTGAAATACCCAGCAATTTCTTTTCCTGCAAGCTCTCCTTTGCCTGTCTCATCCCAGGAAGAACATTGCCAAAGAGTACCAGGCATGAGCATTTTGTTTTAGGCTCCTTTTCAGAAAACCCTTTTATTTACTGAACAGAGATGAGAGCTAATGCTCTGTGAGAGGGTGCAGGCAGCCTCTCCTGCCTTGGAGTCATTCCATCCCAGAGCTTTCCTGGAAAGGTGGGAACAAACAGCAGAGAAGTGGAAATGGTCTTTGGTAGAACAATCTTTGTTTAGAGAAGGGATTTTAGTCCCAAGTAATCAGAGTGGGATCCAGCTTGGAACTGAGTGTGGTGGATTTGTGTGGAAGCTCGTGGAGCTGCAGAGTAAAGTCCTGGTGGGCTCTGACAGCCCAGCAGGTGGGTGCTCATCAATAGCACAGCTATTGATCAATCAACAGCTCTCTCCCAGCAATAAAGGCAGCCCTCGTGGTGAACTGAGGTAGGAAAGCAACACGATAAACACCATTTCTAAAGGTGTTTGGCTGAATTGTGGCCACAAGGAAAAGGCAGATGAACAAAAAGGTCTACAAAACTTCCAAAAACCTGAAGATTCTTTGGTGCATTTTGCTGTGCCAAATCCTAAACTGCCAATGCCTGTAAGGGTCAGAATTCTAACCTCTCACTTCCAGCACTCCACAGAAAGATCTATTTCAGGAAGGCAAAAAAGCTCCAGAGAAAGATGTTGACAAAGGATAGAGAAAGAAAATGGCTTTTGGCAAATTCCTTTTTGCTTTCATTACAAAAGCAAGGGAATAGACACCTTTTACTGCCAACAACCCTGCTGGCCAGGAGCTCACAACAAAATGACTTAATAGATTTAATAAGTGAATCATTTCCTATATTAAGTTACCAATAACTATAAATACAGTTATGACAGCTGAAGTTCCACAGTCTTGGGGAAGCAGGTCACCCTAGGGCCATGTTTTCTCCCTGTAGCTCGTTCCTGATTTAAAGGTCAGTTTTATGAGCTCAACTTTAAAAAGCCACTGAGTCACCATTACCACAGGAGGAACAACTAGTCCATGGTTCAGGGACATTACATCACTTAACATTGCTGATACTGCACACAATTGAAAAGTAAACAAACAGAAAACAAATCCAGACAAAAAAGAAGTGGTATAAGCTTGTCTGAAGCCCTTTATTTTGTCAGAGCAGGTGTTACTGAAGGCTGAACACCTCCTGCAGTAAAATATTGGTGTAAATTGCCATAATCCCACAATAAACTCAACCGTGTTCCCTTTGAGTTTAGTGAGAACAGTGAGTTGGATTGAATTTATACTATATTAAAACATTAACAGGATAAGAACATTCACAGACTCACAGAAGGGTTTGGGTTTGAAGGGACTTTAAAGACAATCTCATTCCATACCCCTGCCACAGGCAGGGACACCTTCCACTAGACCTGATTGCTCAAAGTCCCCTATGCGATATGGGAATGTCCTCCTGACACTTAAAATACTGTCACTTTTAAACATTTCAAAATATTTTCTTTCTATTTGTTGCAAGCTATCAAATGTTGTGAACAAAATAGTTGTGAAAAGCCAAGTATGAGATCTAAAATGTCTTTTTACTTTTAATACAGGTCAGTGTTTCAGAACAGAGTAGAGTTTATGAAAAAAAACCTCTTTTCCTCTGCTCCTTTTCTTACTCCCTGTTGTTGTTTTCCTTTTCTTTGTGATGGTTTTCCACATCAGGTTCTATCAAAAGAATTGTTAAGTTTTACTGTCTACATCTAAAAATGCCTTTCAATAAAATGAACCCACAGGTGCAGTGCTTTAAGAGAGTAACTTTTCCAGCTTGGACAAAATGATAGAATTTTATTGACAATAAACAACAAAACAAAAAAGAATGGTGAAGAGAAATAAAAACACACCTAGAGCCATACCTTAAATCAGATAATTGTGGCACTGAAGATGGGATAGTAAAAGAGAGCAAGAGCAGTATTTGAGAGAAGGAGAAATCCACCTACTTTGCTATAATTCATTTGGGAGGATATTTGAGGCATTATTCCAGATATATTGAAAACTGAGAATTTGATTGGACTTCTCTCCTGGAAGACTGCTCTTAAAAACACGTAATGCATTTCTTTTTTTTTTTTTAGTGTCCAGTAACAGTATGAAAAATGGAAAAACTGATTCACTAATTCACATAAACATATTATTCAGAGTCTGACAGAAGGCAATAAGTAGTTCAACACTAATTGCATTTGTGAAAATGAAAATGTCTCAAAACCAGTCAAATTGATACACAGCCCTGATACTCCTAAACACGTAATGCCAGCATAAAATGATCACCACCACACCAATCCATTTTCAAACCTACAATTCAAACCTCAAATTTCACCCTGCCAGTGTGGCCTCTTCTCCACCCAAATATAAAGCCAAACTGAAACATAAATTTTAAATTAAACATCCATGTAGCACAGTAAATAATAAAATTATTAGTTAAGAGTAATTTTGATCTATGTTTGCTTAGAAGGGTCAACTGCAGGAGCAACCCAAGTCAATTCCTGCCAATAAAACATTTTGAGTACAAAGGGCAATATACCCTTGAATGTTTTCAGTCTTGATGTATGTATTTCCCCAAGACTAAACTTCAAAACAGCTTTACACTTCCATTTCTTTTGTTTTCTACAATAAATCCTCAAAAATATCTAAAGAACAGAAGTGCAAGGTCCAGCTGTTCTCACAACCAACTTTATCTTTCAAAACACTTGAAACAAATTAGATTAAATTGATTATCTTGAATTTTATTGTGATTGGGGAGCATGCTGTTTCCAAGCATTTGGATAAATTGCATCCCTTTGAGCCTTCCCATGCCCTGCTGTGGTACAAGGAACCCATGAGTTCTAAGTTTATTTTTATAAGGTGAAATATGCCAAGCTGGGGGAAAAAATTACAACTGGCAGGATGAAAGCAAAAGAAAAATATAAATAACCAAAAAGTTCCTGTTCCTTTGACTTAGGTGCATGTGACCTGTCTGGCTTCACATCATTCAGCAACCACAGAGAGAAATTTAGGTTTCTATTCTGTTCTTTAGGAGGAGTAGCCAGACTTTGGAGTTGCAGTTTTTATCTAAGCCTAGATTCTCTGCTCCTGGTTAAGAGATCACGTGGATTTGAGTGTCTTGACAGAGCTTTTCAAGTAAATGAAACTAATTTGGATGAGCTAACTTGATTAATAAAATCCTCAAGCTTCAGAATGCTTCATTTTGATGGACAGGAAAGAAAACATACAAAGCTGTGTGAGAGAAGAAATGTGAGCACGTTATTGAGCTGGCAAGAAGCTTTGCACTGTAACTCTCTCTGGATAACCACGCTCAGGATTTCACCCTGTGTTTGCTGTAGGTGATATATCTTGCCCCTCCCTAATTAAGTGGCATGTAATAGAAATAAAACACTTTCCAAAGGGTTGCCAGCAATTACTTTTCCAATGGTCTACCTTTAATTACATGGTAGAATCTAAGGATTTTTTATAAACCTAACTGAGCTCAACATGAAAATTTATTTAAAATTCCAGATGAAAGAGCAGAAGGCCAGATTTTGAAATCCCATATTAGGATATGGTAAATGGCAGCTCCCATATATTAATAGTGAATAAAAACAGAACTTATTTTAATGACTATATTTTCAAATTGGTTTTGAAGTACTATTGTGACTCCCTAATGTGAAACTCAAAAATTGAAAACTGAGTGAAGTTATATGCTAACATGTTGCATATTTCAAATCTTCCATCAGTTTAGCAACCACATTCATACATCACTGACATTCATTTATAATTCATGAAACATTTCTCCACGTTATTAGATTTGAAAACATGTTTCTGCCTTTGTTTTGAAAATGCTACAATGAGAAACACGGAAGGATTTGAGAAACTGCAAAGGGGAAATCAACAAACAAAATTTGCTCCAACAACCAAACCCTACCTGCAAAACCTGCCTGGCTGAGCACATGAATTGTTCTTTTGCTGCTCTCTTGGCAAGACAAACCACACAGAAACAGAGCAGGAGTCCAGCAGCTCTCATCACTTGTCAGCTTCGTGCAGGACCAAGGCTCCACAGCCACATGCAGGTTTGGGGGAAATGAGGAGTTACAACAGCTTCTACAGCAATGCCCTCGGGAGCACCTGCACTTCACATATTAATGATGGAAATGGCTCAGTCTGCAGGGCTGAGGTGCTCTGGGAACACCTTCCCCTTACCAATGTGCACTCCCAGTCTTTCAGCAGTGCTAGAATCACCATGGGAATTAAATTTGCTTAAATAATTTGCACTTGAACACATGTGCCTTCACTAAGTCACTTCCAGGGGACTCACTCGTGTGGTATCAACCATCATTTGTAGTAACAGAGATGGAAAGGGGCAGGTAAAGATATCTTCACACCATCAATGGGAAAGACTTCTGCAGTTTAAAACCAGAAAATCTGCAAGTTTTGCCTTTTCAAGCAAACCTAGCATGTTTGCTGTAATTTTAGCTGTAGGAGTTACTAAGGTTGCTCTTTGTCTTGTTTGTTAGTAAAGCACAAGAACGAGAATAAACAGAATATTTACACAAGTGTGCTCATTAGAATAAAGTCACCATTCCTTGCAAGTTTTCATCCTTCTGTGTAATAATTACAGCTCAAACCCCAAGGTTAACCTGAGTAAACACAGTACAACAAACACAGCACTTGAAGGATCAGCACCACATCTCTCCCAGTGAGCAGCTCCACGCAGAGCACGGACCAAGATGAGACAATTCACAGTTACAGAAAGGTGGAAATGTAAAAAAAAAAGGCAACTTGTACACTAAGAGTATAGTGAAAGATATTTTCTTGCAAAGTACCTACTTGGCTTATTACTCTCAGAGACACCTGCAGACAAACCTCATCAATAAAGAGTCACACACTGCTGTTATTTCTGTTTTGAATTTTACACAGCAAATTACTCACAGAAGATGTAAACTGTTTTCACAGTAATGAGATTTTAACCTGTCTTTTGAGGGGTTTTTTCCTTGATTAATGGTAAATTACTGTGACTGTTCAATGTCTTTCAGTAGTCTACTTCTACATATTAACAACAAGATAATTATGGGTAATTCATTTTAACGAAATTAAAAGCTTTCACATGTGCTACTTTCATCCCAAAGATGATTTGCATTTATTCTGATAAGACTACAGCACATGGACAGGTGCCAGTACTTTTCTGATTGCCAGTTCACTCCCAGAGTTTTGCATGGATTCCACTTTTTATTCCTGAAGTCCTTTTATTCAACTTCCACACCAGAACAACTTCTCAAGCTTTTGAAATGAAGCCCAACATCATCAAAATCAACACAAGCAATTGCTGTTCCAGTGAGGCAGCCTGCACCTGGCATTCAGCAAATACCCTGGGAAGGCCTAGGAGGGGGTGGAGTGGCTTTTTAATTGCTCCAACCTGTCCTGCTGCCTTGCACCTGAGCTGGCACCGGCCAAAGTGACTATTCAGCCTCCTGTAAGACCTTCTGTAGTGGGATGTGCTCTGCAAGAAAGCCACACTCTGGGTTTCTGCCTCTTTTAAGCTTTTTTCACAGCCACCATTCAGTGCAAGGACCAAACCTTGCCACTAATTTTTACACCCATGGGTGCCAGGAGGATGGACAGAGCAGGACCTCGGGGCTGCCTGCCGAGCCAGCACTGTGCCAGCGGAGCATGGGGAAGAATCTGCCCCCCTGGGAGGCAGCCAGGGACTTCAGGGGACCCCCAGAGTCACCCCTATTTCCTACAGAGCTTTCATTGACTTGCCAAGTCCCCACCACCCTCGGTTTCTCTCTGTGGAAGAAATACAGCAGAGAAATCAGACATATAAATCATGTGCTGAATAAAAGTTGCTTTGAGGACAGACTTGGCAAAAATAATCTTTTAAGGCCTCCAGCTATTTTTTTATTTTTACTGTGTCATTAAGACTCCCATATTCCTATCCTGGATTACCTAAGCAGAAATGCACACACACCTGCATATCCCATAATCAGTGTCTCCTACTTGTTTGGGTTTCCTGTGGAGCACAAGGATCTGTTGACCCACTGGGGCTCAAGAGCAGGCCTGGATTTTTCCAGTCTAACCAAAGCACTGGCACAGCTACAGAATGTCTGTCCTGAAATTTTCCAGTTCAGCCAGAAAAGATATTAATCAGGAAAGTAAACACATCCAGGAAATACAGACACACAGCAGTTCTATTCTGCCCAGTTCTGCCAAACTAGTAATGTAGAAAAAAAGAAAAAAAAAAATCTGCCTTCAAACATATTTCTGTGGGGCAATGTCAAATTGTACTAAAATGTCCAGGGAGAAAACCAAATAATTGAAACAGAAACCAAGATTTAGAAAGAGCTGAGGAGTATGAAATAAAATAGATTCAAACCCAAGCAATGGAAAAAACCTTAATGTACATGAAATAATTCTCTGCCACAAAATATAATTGACACAGGCTTCTCAGTAACATTTAGTATGCGTTTTGGCATCATTATGAATCCCTAAAACATTGCAAAGTTGTCATCACTAAGAGTGCTGAATTTCACAGAAAAATACAAAAAAAATCTACACTCAGAAATAACTTCTCTCATTTATACATAGTGGAAGAAGCGAAATAGCTGAAACTTCACTGCAATGTTCCCAAACTATCAATTAGAAAATTACTTATTTCATCAATAAACATCTGTCAAGAGATGACACTTTCTTACAAGTCTCCAACTCAGATGAGCTGAATTCTGTCAGTACTGGCTTTTCCACACATTTTCTATGTAAAGTGTTTTTTAGCTGTCTCCAGATGCAGCATTTTTTTTTTTTTTTTTTTTTTTTTTTTTTAAATTTTCATAGAAAAACTGAGGTTGGAAAAAGCCCTTAAGATCAATCAAATCCAACCAGTAACCCTGCACTGGCAAGGCCACCACTGAACCTTGTCCCCAAGTGCCACATCTGCACATCTTTTAAATCCCTCCAGGGACAGGGAGCCTGCCACTTCCCTGGGCAGCTGTGCCAGGGCTTGACAACCAAGTCAGTGAAGAAATTTTCACTAATATTGAATCTAAACCTCCCCTGGTGTGACCTAAGGCTGTTTCTTCTTTTCCTATTGCTTGTTACCCAGGAGAAGAGACTGACCCCACCTGGCTGCACCCTCCAGTCAGGGAGCTGCAGAGAGTGAGAAGGTCCCTCCTGAGCCTCCTTTTCTCCAGGCTGAGCCCCCTCAGCTCCTCTGGGGGTCCTGACCCTTCCCCAGCTCTGCTCCCTTTCCTGGACACACTCCAGCCCTTTTCTTGTCATGACAGACCAAAAGTGACCCTGGCATTCAAAGTGTGGCCTCACCAGTGCCCAGCACAGGTGGCAGTCAGTGCCCTGCTCGGGCTGGACACACGATTCATGATGAGCCAGTCGTGTACATTCATGCCATGACCACCTCTGCTTAGGAGCCTTTCCAGTGCAAGACAAGGTCTGACCTTTCCAATCAACCCTAATTGATGCTATTGATTCATCTGGAAAGAGAAAACCAAAGGGAAGCCTAAACCTTGCTAAATAGACCATTTGTGAGAGAATATCCTAAGGAAATAAAAGGTGAAAACCCTTTATTTGGGAGCATTAAAACACAATGTGACAAAATCCATTGCAAGTATATCACCTGGAACATTACTGCCCTGGAGGGGAGATTAACTCCTGGCTTCTCTCCAGTGAGCCCGAGCTTATTTGCTCTGTATCGAGCTCTGCATCATCTGCTATTCAAAGCAACTTCGAGGCAAATCACTTATCACTAATTGCTATCTGTTCACCGTGCCACGAAAATGTACACATCAGTTTTTAGGGCACTTCTCCTGTATTTCATTTGTAATTTAAATTAACTCTCGAGTCAATATGAAACATCCCTCTTTAGCTCAGTAAAATGCTCTTAATTATTTTTGTAGTTATAGGAGCTATAAAAATCAATGTCATTATAAAGACAAATACATTTTATGCAAGTCACAGAAAATACTGTTGCAGGCAAGTCTCCTTTTCAACATCTATTTTGTTTTCTTTGTATGAAAAAAGGCCTTCTACAAAAAGCACAATTCTGTCTATTCATAAATCACAAGATACCTAGAAAGTTTTTTAAGTGAACTAAGACCTTGAAAACTCCAGATTTAGGCAGTGGAAAAAATGATTGTTCGAGTGGAGAAAGGCCATGCTTTTATGCTAAAGCAGAGTTTAACTGCACAAGTTTGACTAACACCCAAGTTGTTTATGAGTCAAGAGAAGATTCATCCTCACAAAGAACTTTTCAGTCAAACATATCGAGGAACTGTCAAAAAAAAGCTCCACTGATACTTCTGATTATTCATTCCACATCACACTGATAGGCTGCAGAAAAATCACTACTAGTTGAGTTAACCTACAGTGGTTTTATGGACAACAGGTAAAGAGAGATACATTCTACCCAATATTCTCAAAAACCAGTTGTTTCCACTTCTGCACTAATGCACCAACAGTCTCAAGGAGCCAGGCTGCAATTAGATCATTCTTAACATCTGGAGAAATAAAACCCAGGGAGAGAGAACAACAGAGAGAGATTGTGTGAAAGCCATAGGTGGGGGGGGAAGTAAGTAAAGGAAGGGAGGAAAAACTGTTTCACTGTGGACTAAAAATTAAAAAAAACAAACAAGCAATCAAACCCCCCAAAAAAACAACAACAAAAACTCAAAAATTTTAAATTTAATATTAGAACAACTACAAAAAGTGAAGAGTCTGAAGCATGTGGAGAGAAAGAAGCAAGTGAAGAGCCTTGGGAGACAGGAGCTGTCACTGCAGTGAGCCACCAGGCTCTGTCCTAAACCCTCACTCTGGTCCTTGCTTTCACTGAAGAGGGTTTGTCTATGAGACTGAAAAGCTTCAAAAGAACAATTTTATATTTATTTTTTGCCAAGAAGTGACTCAAAATTCAAAAGTTCCTAACTTCCCAATGAACTGGAGAGTAAAATAAGGAGCTGACATATATTGGGATTTGCTTTCCCATTTTGTTGCCTCCTTGTGACATTATCTCCCTCATTCTCCCTCATTTAAATGTAAATCTATTTGGTGTGTTTTATGGTAGTAACACAGCAATTTACTATTGTAATACAGAGAGTCCATTTAAAGCTCTAAGTGCTCCCAAAAGGTGTCTGTCATACTGCCACATTTTATTATTCTCAAACATCCCTGAGAGCAGGGAGAAGGCCAATTCTCACACATTATGCTGCTTTACACCCAGTTTTTCCCCTGGTTCTGCAGGAAACTGCAGATTCCTGCACTTTTGGATAGACACTTGATTGTATTGATGCTCATTTAAAAAAAAAAAAAAAAGAGAAAGAAAAGCAATTTTATTTTTAGGGTCATTAATACTGAAATGTAAGGAATTTATTGCAAACTACTTCCTATTGGAGAAAACCAAGTTATTTAAAAGGATCTCTTTAAGCACCCCTTTGGTCTCACAGAAGTCTCCCCAACAAAATACCCAACTTCATCATTTTACATAAAGCTGGTACACAGAGGCAGTGCAGCCTGCCTTTAAAAGGGTCAGGTAACTCCCCATCAGCCAAGAGCTCCTATCATCACACCCAACCTTTTATTAGTGATTTTAAAATACCCTCAGCCATCAGGGTCAGCAGATAATGCTCAGAGTATCCATTTCAATGACAGGATGTACAGGGTGGTTTTAGCATCTCCTCTGACTAAGGTCCAAGGCTTTTTTTGGGTAGGGATGACTTCCCTGCTCCTCACAGCATCACTGTGACAGCTGGCTAATCAAAAATAACAGCAGTAATTACATGATCAGCAACACCATTGTGACAGAATTTGTAAGATGCAGCTTTCTGATTTAACACCAAGTATCACATAAGTATTAATGTTCAAATAGCAGAGCATTTATTCCACTTGGTACAAACATAATCTTGGGAATAAAAGACTTGGGGTGGAAATTTACAGCTAACAGAAAGCACAGTTTGAAATTTCTCCATATGACTGAAAATTCAACTGTTCTTTACCTTTGGTCCACATTAAGCAAAATGCAAAAAATGTTTCTGTAATCAATACACAAAGCATGTTCTCAAGAAAAGCTTTTGAGAACACCCATCACAAATTGGTAGATGGTAGGAAATGCTGGGATGTTTATGCATCTCCTCTAAAAATACACACATTTAGAACAGGAGAGCAATTCAGTGTATGTTCTTATGAGTTCCTTACACAGTGTGCTAGCCCTATGTACAGGTTATAAACCCATAAAGACAAGTTTATTTCCTAATATAAAATGTCTGTGGTCACATGATGCTCTAAATTGTGTGGGATGACCAAAACCTGCAGCACTACTATTGCAAATCAGATCATTTTTCATGTTCTTTACCATCTGGAGGATGGCAGATCAACTGATATTTTTCTCCCATATAAATATTGTCAATGAGATTATTTCTAAAATTAATTTGGTATTCTGAGTTTTATCCCTCCAACCCAGAGGTTTGTGATTTCAATAAACACTCACTAAACCAAAAACAGGTTTTGCAGCCCTAAGTCCACGTTTCATAGGCTAGGTTGGGTTTCCAGCTCACTTTTGTTTAAGTTGAATTTCAGGTGTTTCAGTGCTCATGCAACTCTAAGCAATATCTTCTCATTTGTATGTGTCTGACCTAATTGGATTCCATTTTTTTCCAAACCTCAGAGGTAAGATACAAATGTCAATACAAATTAAACTCTGGCCAATGTAAATCTCTTTAGTCTTATTCTTTCTTTTTAAAAGCAAACAATGTGCGAGAAAAGAAAGAAACAAAGAGAGAAGCAAGCTGCAATCTCCTGTGACTTCAGTTTAAAAATAACCATTTAACCAAAAATAAGTATTACCCTGAGTTTTAACAGCCACATTGCCTTCCACTAACTGCTAAATGTGAAAATTATCATTAATGGTTCAATGTGCATAACTGAAATTTCCCTATTTTATGAAAATTCTACCTAGGTCTTCTAAACAACCAGTCCAGTTTCTCATTCAATGTCTTTAAATACACTGAATCTGTAGAGAGATTTCTAAAATGGAAATTTTATAACAACAGTAGATTCAGATCCTTTAATTTTAATAGCAGTTACTGGAAAAAAAGCAAATAGATTTTCCATGCAGCTAAGAGAGAAACTCATGGTATTTTCTGAAGTGCCTGTGTAGCACTTCAACTTTGCCACTGTTTAATGAAATCAGAACAATTAGGCATAAACAGAAGTAGACTTACTAATTTAGAACAACAAAAATCCTATCCCCACCTTTTTTTACCACAGTATTCCCTGTCTTCAATTCATAAATATGTGGGATGTATTTAATGCACATTGAGACAGGCAGGTTTTGTTATCACTCCTTCAAATTTTTGTTCAACTTCCAAAAATCCTTTGCAGAACAACCAGCCCATGACAGTGGGAAATCTGGGACCAGCATTACTCTCTTCTTCCATCCTCCCTCCTCCTCTCAGATGTGCTGTGCTGCCTCCCACCACCCTCTTGTGCCCACAACATAAACCAGACACATCAAAGCCCCTGTATTTATTTCCCAAGCTTTTTAACAGCTCCTTGCAGTAACTTCCCCTTTTTTTCCCAAGGATTTAATCACACTTCAGCAGACATTCAGCAAGTGTCAGCTGGATATATTATAAGGTTTTCATCTTTATATAAAGTTTTCTAAAAGCTACATGCAAGATTGCTGTCTGCCTCTTCCCTCAGTGTGGATAAACAGGGACAAAGCACCAGCTTTCTGCTGTGGACTTTACAGCTGGAACTCCCTAATGAATGAAAATTAAAAGGCTGAGCTGGCAAAGGACGAGACCTTCCCTTCTGATTCCCCATAGCTTCACCTCTGAGCTGAAACCTCTTCCACCTCAGCCCAGCACTGCACTCCCTGCTGCAAGGTACACAAATCCCCACTGCTGAAAGCTCCTAATCCCCCTGCTTCCCCTCTCCTCCCAGCTACCTCTCCACATGGTGCTATTTTCATAAATAATGGTATTTTAACAATAACAACTGCTGCGCATCCAGAATCCCACTCAGTTAAATGCCAGGGCTGTTCTTAGTTCCAAATGAAACCATAATTTCAATTTTTATTTCTTGGCAATGGAGGAAGAAGAAAGAATGGAAATGGATGAAAATATACTCTTAGCAGATTTTTCAAAAATACATGAATAACATTCATTGCTCAGAAAACATGAAATAAATTACAATCTACAGCAAACTGTTTGTAGGAGCTTGAAACAAATTCTGCTAATTGTACTTCTCAGAAAAAACCCTGCGGTTAAGATAACTAATCAGCTGGGAATATTGTAATCTGGCAAAGAAAGCTGTCAATTGGGGGAGGAATTTTTAGCATTGCTTATGAGCCAGAATTAGGACAGCTACAAATGGTTCATAGTATTTGGAAATATTTGAGGAAAGTTTAAGTAGGTTAAAAAAAAAAAGAAAAAGAAAATAAAGCAACTTAAAGCTATGACCAGAAAACAAGACAGTTAGGGAAAAATAATGTATATTTTTAGCATTGCACATATATATAATATATATATACACAGAGTATACACATATTTAATGCTAAAATACAGGTTTCTAATATTCCACTATTCTCATTTTAACTGGAGAAAACCACATTCCTCCTTTGTGCCTCAGTGTAAAATCAAGTAAAAGAGCAAGGAAAATAATTATTTCTAAAACTTTGAAGTATGCTTGAGCAAGGAAAATAATTGTTTCTAAAACTTTGAAGTATGCTTAGAGATTCCAGTGTCTAGAAATTCTCAAGAAACTAAACAGAGGAAGTGACTAATTGACAGGTAAAAAAAAAAAAAACAGCTCAAGAAATGGATGTGACATTAGACTAAAACCTTTTCTTAAAATCCTTACTGCTGTTTTTTGTCTCAGGTCCCTGTTCCTCCATCCTGTCCCATGCTCCATCAGAAGGAGGATGATTCAAACTGGTCAAAGGGATTTTTCTGCTCTGTTATAGACCAATGAAAACTTGAAAGTAATGTTTAGCTCAGAATAATCTTGCCTTACACAAGAGACCCAAGTGAGAAACAGCTGAGAACAAAAAGAAAACTATAGAAAAGTGTTATCAAAGCTTCAGATAGGCACCTTGGTTTTCAAGAGAAAGCATGATCACCAAATAACCCTTGTCTGTTCTAATTTATCATTTTATATCTTATATAGTTAGGTATTATCTGTTATCATACATTGATAAAGCGTCCTTGGACTACACTTAGTCATTGTTAAAAAGCTCTGAACAAAGCACAGTGCATGTTACAGTCTAAAGAATTCAAATAGATGGAGGTTGTACAGAAATGTGGTGTCTTTTGCTTGACTAGTAAATAAAATTTTGGGGTAAAACTCCACAACAAAGAGATAAAAGGCGGAACTTTTTTCAGATGGCTTGTAGGTACAAGGCTTGTATTTTCCACCTATATCAAACTACAGACATTGCCTATCCCTACAAAATATGAGAGCCTTCAACCTTAAAACAATAAAATTCGTGAAGATGATGTTATGTAATGACAGCATTGCTTCACTTCACTTCCTGTGAATAAGGGGAAAAAAAAGAACTTTATATAACCATGCATTTTTAAGGAGATCCTCAGACTTTCAGTTCTTCACTGGGGTAGATGAAGTATTTGTACTCAAGGCTAATAAGCTCATCAGGGGAATAACCACTAATGATTTAAAGTCAGACAACAAAATTTGCAACCTTGAATGGCACTCAGGCTGAAGTGATCTGGCACATTTAGGAAAGATCACATCCCAATTAACTAGAATATTTAAGGCATTTATGGAAATGTGTAGCTCTGTTTCTCATAAGTTAATAAATAAATTTCATATGATTAACAACTAGAGTATTTGCCTTTGTACACATTATATGATATCTTTAATTTAAAAAAAAAAAAAAAGAATTATAACAGGATCTATACTAAAACTGAAAGACTACTGAAGGAAATCCAGAGCTTCTAAATTAAAAGTAATAAAATAATGGCTAACAAATGAGAGAGAAAGAAATCTAATGGGTTGCATTAAGTAAAAAATGTGTGTTGGTACAGGCATAAAGCAAAGAAATTTACTTCAATTGACTTTACTCCAATCTAAAAGCAGCAATGCAGATCTACAAGAAAAAAAAAAATTACTCAGACTGGAGCTAGGACAGTGCCAAGCAGCACTGTTGTAACCGGGAAATGCTGATTAGAGAAAGAGTATCAAGGTCATGTTCTAATTGAAGACTAATTTATCCCAATCCACTGGAATCAGTGAAGCCCTTCCCAATGACTTCTGTGGCCCCAAATGCCAAAGGAACCCGGGGCAGCCTCTGCCCAGGGCACACAGGGAGCCCCAGGGGCTCCTCACAGTAGGTGGTGCCAGGGGTACAACCCAACCACAAACACTCATTCAAGCAGGGATCACACCAGGTGACCTTTATCCTTGCTAGTTTAACATAGTAAAGATCACAGATCTGCAAACTTCTGGTAAAATCCAGGATGTGGCATTCATGCTGGAGATTTAAATGAAGAATCCACAGAGCATCCAAAGAAAAATTCTGTCTGTGCTACCATAAACGAAAAGAAAAATGAGGTGACCCAGTAAATAAGGTCTGATGCACACAATGATTCCCAAGTCATCTCTGATGAAAGATGGGCCATTACAAGCAGTGTAAATGCAATGTTTTTTGTTCTGGATCTCCCATACATTGGTATAAACATCAAAGACTTAGATTACAACTGCTTATTAAAAAAAAAAAAAATAAGTCACTTCTAGTCCTTCTACCAGAATACCTTTTCCCCCAGTGTAATTACTATTTAATCCAACTCCAGCTATTCATTTCTTTGACTGTGACTCAAACAGCATTTGAGTGACTGGAGTTGACTGTGACTCAAGCTCAGGTATTTTCTGAACACACTGAAATCCCATTGTGGGGATGAGTTTGTTGCTTTTGTTGCCTCTCTCAGTGAGTCCCCTTTAATCCCTCACCCCATTCCTGGTGACAATTTGTGGTGCAGCTGGAGGTGCATTGAGCCATCACCACAGGACTGTCAGTCACTGCTCTTCCAAAGAACACCTCCAGCTTCCAGACTCTGAAGGGAAATACAGCGAGCACAGAATTTAGGAACTGCCCACTGACAATAAAGCTGACACTGCACTGCACAAGAAGTGTATTCCCCATTGCATACAGTGACACTGGAAGAGCTTTGGTCATTAAAGGAGGGCTCTATGTCCATTAATGCTGCATCCATCAATGGGGATTATCTTTCCTATATCATTGTGTTTTATCTGTTTCTCATTTTCTGTCACTGTGAAAGAAGTTGCAATAAAGCCTGTTTCAAATCCAAACTCGGGAACAGGGAAAAGAGTAATGTCAAAAGAAAAAACAGATGAAGAATTAAACCCCAGCACTGCACAACAGTCAGCTCAAGCTGAACCATTCCCTCCCACAGAGTCTGCAGCCTTGTATTTCAGTGTTTGCTTCTTTTCTTCTGTCTTACAATTATTTCTACTCCCATCTTTCAGTTAGTACCCTTAGTGGTGACACTGAGATAATTAAATCACCTCCAAAATGTATTCCAGTTTTACTACTGATTCATCATGAACATGAGGATGTATATTCTGAGTCCTTTTGACAGAAACATCTCTGTTCCATCAGAATTAGCAGGTTTGGAGCTCAGTATATACAAGATGCAAACTCCTGAGCCCATGTTCCAAGTCAACTCTGTAAAGCAGAGCCCCTGACATCTCAGGTTTGCAAGGAAAAGGTCTCAGCACCTCATGTTCTGAGGGAACAGAACCAGCTGAAAAAAAAAAAAAAAAAAAAACAAAAAACCAGTAAGAAACTTATGAAGGAGTTGGAAAACAACAACAAAACAACCAAACTCAGGGACAATTAAATAGAGAGATTTCCAGCAAACTCTTCAAAGTAACATGCTCCTAAGTGATTTTAAAATATCTGTTCTAGGCTGCTAAGAAGCAACCAAAAAAGAAGGTATTACAAACTATGGATGTAGCGTTTATACAGAGGCCACTGCTCAACCTCCAAGAGAGAAATCATTTCTGGAGGGACCAGGACATACAAATGTATGAGTGCTGAGTCCAAACCCACAGCCAGATGTTGTAGACTTGTCATTAAAATCACATGAAGAGGTCCTGTTTGCAAAACAGTTTCAACCCAGGATCTCTTGACTGATGCTTGAACAGCAGCCCAGATTGCCAACTGGCACCAGGATAGGAAGGCTGAGGAAATTGTCATTTGCTGGGTCCTTTGGATGCAGCACCCTCTATTCCCCCTTCCTCACACCCAGAGCAAAGGCACAAATACAAGCTTTATCTGCAAGCAACAGAATCACTTTAGATTTCAACCCCTTTTCATCTCCCCACTGCCTCCCAGGCTGCCCTCCCCAGTGAGCCCCAAGTCTGAATGCTGTACATCAGGAGGAGGGCTGCTCCTCACGGGCCCTGTACCAAACCTCCCTGCTGGGAAGCAGCCTCAGCCTTCCTGCTGCTCTTCCACAGCTTCCCCTGCTTTGCTTTGCCTTTTCGGAGCCAGGCTTGCCAAGCAGCATTAAAGCTCTTCAGGCCTCTGTGGACAGCAGCTGAGAAAGATCAGGGAGTGGAACCTTCTATGTTTTATCTCCACCCTGTTCTCCTTCAGAGGGTGAGTTTTTACGATTTTATACACCAGATGGACTCAGGAAACTCATTTCTGCAGGAGTTCATAACTTATTTCACACAACAGTGTCTGTGTTCAAGTCCCAGAGGTGAAAGGAAATTACTGTGTGCCCTTTCTAGTTTAGTGGGAACTTTAAAACTACTTGTGCTTTGTTCTGCACAACCTTCAAGCAACAGCAATACATAAATAGGGCCAGTTTCTTCAGGAAAAGCCACCACCTTGAATAAAGCCACTAGACTTTACTGATTTGGAACAAACGATAGGATTAGTCCCAGCCAGGATTTTCTTTTTTGGAATCAGTGTCCTTTTTTTTTAACTAAATGACAGCTGTAAGTGATAACAGTATGGCAAAGCCACCAAGAGTATAGTTATCCTGCAGATAAAATATTCAAACTATGACTTTAAAAATGAAAGACATTAGTTGCACTGGAATAATAAGTTTTCTCTCAATCTATTGTAATTCCCACTGAAACACATTTCCTGAACTGAAAAATATGTAGTTGAACACTATTCCACTTGAAAAATTTTTGAAAGCAATTCTGTAAAAGGAATTCCTCCATAAACCATATTCCTGCTTCATTAACCCTCATATAGTTATAAAAAATTATAATGTAATTATTAACCTTAACAATGATTAAAGGGTCTCTGCAGAGACCCTGTGGTATTAAGAAGTGTACTACGACTCTGAATACTTTTTCGTTTAGTAGGTTCAATTCCTTTTCAAAGATTTAATATCTGTGACACAGACACCACATTACAGGAAACAAACACACTACAGGGATGAATGAAAGGAAAAGCCAGAGGATGAAAATATTACACTTTGCACTTTACAAGTGAACTTTTCTTGTTTCTGCATTACATTGAGAAAAGCTGTTTTTTTACTAAACCACTGATCCCTCTTTTCCCCCAAACACCTCACAGGCAAATTGGATCACCCAGAGCCATTGCAGGGGACATGATCTGGGCTTTCAGTCTCAGAGGCACCAAAGGGCACTGGTGGTGTCAGTAATTGCCCCAGCAGAGACGCTCTCTGGGTCTGCAGCAGCACAGCAGCCTCACCTGCCCAAAGACAGGCTTGGCCAGCCAAGACACTCTGCAGTAACTGAATTTAAAACCTCTTTTTGGCCCATTCCCATCCCCTTACCCTGGCAGGGCAGGATGAAGGGGAAAGCAGGATCAAGAGATTCCTTAGTTAAAGCTAAAAGATTCTAAGCCTATCATAACATAAAAGAGGAGTAGTAGAAAATGAACTGAAATGTTGAAGCAGGTGAAAAGCCATTTATGATTAATGAGATTTTTATTTTTCATCTTTCCATAACTTGAATTAAAACACAAAGAGCAGATATGAAATGCAGTTCTTTACTTTGTGGCATGAAGATGAAAGCATGCTGCTGCTTTCATTCCCATCCCAGGGCCCCAACACCACACCTCTGCAATAAGTTTGTCTTTCAGAAACTGTCCTGGGCCACGTTAGAAAGATCTGAGTGTGCATGCCCTGTTCCATCCACCCCACAGGCTGCCCTGTGCAGCAGTCCTGGGCAAGGCAACCTCCTCCTGCTCGCTGGCACAGCTCCACGTCACACAGATAATATTCACTGGGTTGGCACCAAAAGAGCATTTTGAACCCAAACTCACACTGGAGACCCAGCCAGGCAGGACAGTCAGCTAATGATGACTGCCTCACTCGGAGTCCTGCTCCAGTGAATGCCAAACACTTCATCTCCAGCTGCCACCAGGATTCCCTACATAACCCAATCCGTCACGCACCCTCCACAGAGCTGAGAACCATTCCTGCAAAAGCAAAACTGGCTGGGGGAAGCTGCCAGTTTGAGTGGCAGCTGAGCTGCCTGCACAACATCTAAAGCCTGGACTTACACTTCTGAAGTGACAGGCATCTGTCTTAGCTCTGTGGACGTAGCCTTTAATTGTGGTGGAGCCTGGCAGCTCAGGCAGACAGGAAAATGGCCATATAAATGTCCCACTCTGGTGGGGCACAGCCCCAAACACGGTGCTGGGAAGCAGTCAGGGAATGTCTCTGCCAGATGGAGCTGCTAACCTGGACCCAGCAGAGAAAGGGAGTCCTGGGGAGCAGCCTTGCTCCAGGAGAGAGGATGGTCTGTGCTGCAAGCAGAGAGGCAGCCCCACTCACAGCTCCAGAGGGGGAAGAAGCAAACAGGGAGTGTCTGGGGGTGATGCTCTCCCCACTGCTCCCCCCTTCTGTACCCAGAGGGAAAAAGAACTTTAACACAGCCTAAGAGATGCGCTAAAAACAAGAAGGTAAAATTCCAGAAGGCAAATCTGTAAAACCACTCAGATCCTGTGACCCGTTAGGGCCTGAGGTTGTGAGTTAAACTTCACTTTTCCCAATCCAGTCCATTACTTCTGGAGCTGGGACACCAGACTGGGACAGAAAGCCATTCTTGCAGTAACTTGCTTTTCAATTACATTGTCTCTTGCCTTTCTTCAATAGGAAAAGAAGGAGCACCTTGCTGTTACAGCATAATTCCTTCCATGATCCTGAGATTTTGGCATAGCACTGTGAACAGCAGCACATGAGAGATCTGCATAAAAAAGTGTAGGAAAAACACAGTCCCTTGAGGGAGTTTAGATTGCAAATTACTGATGTGCTAATAAGATTCTTTATGTACAAACAGGAATAAAGAAATGAAGAATACAGGCAATTTTAGTAGGATACATACAGACAAAATTAAATGACGCTGTGGGAGTAATCCTCTGTAAAAGACATACTTTGGGGCATTTTATTTCTCACTGCTTAGTTAAATAAATGAATTGCCTAATAGAAAGTCAGAATTATGGTCTTTTTTTTTTTTTAATTTAATTTAACTAATGCTTCATTTTTTTAATTGCTTAAAGAGTCTAATTTTTCCAAAAGAACCTATTTAATCAAATATGTTGGAGCTACAAAAATTCATCTTCATTTATTATTTTATAAAGTTCTCCAGATATGAGCTAAAATTTGAAAGCTAAAAATATTAAAAGTAAGGGAGGAAATGCTGCTTTTAATTCCACTGAAACATGCTATATGCTTAGAATCATTCAATGTATCTCAAACCTAAAAAAAAATCCAACAGCCCATTCATGTACTTTTTTATTGTGTTCTCTGTTTTTTCATTTTAGTTAATCAAATGTGCTCATAATTAATTTTGGCCTTATATTAGGAATATCTCATCTAAGAGCACATGGACTCAGGATACTGAATGTATAAAACCATTTTTAGTTTTTGTGGTACAGGACAGAAAATTATTTCTAATCTTAAGCAGCACAAACTTTAAAAATACTTCGTTTTACTTCTGAGGAGTGTATTTCTCATGTAGAAATAATGATGAGAAAAAGTTCTATATTAATAAGTAAGAGGAGTTTCAGACCCTAAAAAAAAGAAAAAAAAAAAAAGGAAAAAAAAAAAAAAAAGAACAAAGCAAAATCACAGTCTGGAGTTAACACCAGATAGAATCTGATGCCCAAGTTCAAGGGGGCAGCTTCACCCAAAACACTAAAACACCGAGATGTTTCATCTTGCTGTATCCAAAGTGTTCTCTCTTCCTACTTTCAAGCAACATCAATCATTTTCCTGCATTAAACATTTAAAAAATGTAAAAAATAAAAGACTGATATATTGTGGATTTTGAATCAACACATCATTTAGGTAAACCATTAGCATTAGAGAGACAAATAAAAATAAAATTATTTACAGGGCCCTTCTTGTGATATTTTTTTTCTTTTCATTTCTTTCTGGAATCACAAAATGATTAAACTAGGAGTGATTGGGAAGTTGATGATACATTTCAAAACAAGGGAGGATTTTTACTTTCTGAACTGATGTTTCAGTTACTGGCTATTACATAAAATCCAGTGTGTTAACCCAAAGAGTAGCAAGAAGTCTCTCTTTCAAAAAAAGGTATTCTTCTTTTTCCACATAATTTCTTTTTTTTTCTCTTTGGAACAGTGTAACAATGAGTGAGTATCTCTTATTTAATTGGAGGTCTAAAAAGAATAGATACATTTTATAAGTTTCATAAATCACAGCAAGAGA